>BFEA01000032.1:3662003-3676920 GCA_003427395.1 Chara braunii
TGTGTATGTGTGTGTGTGTGTGTGTGTGTGTGTGTGTGTGTGTGCGTGTGTGTACGCGGGGGCCGATCCTCTCCCAATCAATCAATCAATCAATCAATCAATCAATCAATCAATCAAACAATCAAAATCAATCATTCAGTCAATCAATCAATCAATCAATCAATCAATCAGATTGATCGATTCCAAATACAACCAACGACACCCCCTCCCCCCCCAAAAAAACGACAAGTGTTGAACTCCCGCGTAGCCTCCGGGGTGTGCGCCTCGGCGGTGCGTGCATTCATTTTTTTCCCCGCGCGCTGCCATGTGGCGCGTTTAAACTTTAAACGTGATTGAATGTGCGCGGGGGAGGATTGAACGCGTGCATATGAATGCGAACACACGTTCATGGCGTTCAATCAGCAACATAGTCCCCTGTAACAAAGTTACCACCCCTGCAGATGGATCCATCCCCAGTCCTTCCTTCTGCCAGGCGCTACTAAAGAATATTTCATATTCCCTTCCCAAGGTCAGCCAGTATGCTAACCAAAACTCTCTTGTTAGACCGTCCTTGCCCAAAGTTTTGTTCGGGCTCATAGACTTGAGTGCCTCCTCCAATTCCTGCCAAGAGAGCGGCACATCAAGGCTTTCTGCTGCTTGCTCTGGTTTGATGGTACGCTCAAAGATTAAAAAAAAAAAAAAAACCTTGCCTCCTTTGTATGCTCCCCTTGAGACAGTTTTTCGTAAAATATGTGGACCACTTTCATCATCTCCTGATTCTCCTCCTCATTCACCATTGGAATTCCACTTCTTCTTGAGTTTTGAAATATTGCGTTGTCTCAGAGTCGAGTATTTTGCATTGTGAATTGAGAAGGATCATAAGATCTTCCACAGTCAACTCTTGCAGGAGGCCAGCATCTCACTCACAGACATTGGTTGATTCATTCTCACCTAACCATCTTCCCCCATAAACATTGGTTGATTCATTCTCACCTAACCATCTTCCCCATGTGATTGCAACAGGTGGCTGAATTTGTCTATGTGGAGTTCAGTGTGCTTCTGATTGGCCTTGACATTACAGCATCGCTGAAATCTCCAGAAGTTTCACAGATGGATGGGTATGTGCTAATGTTCCCTAAGGATCACCGCATCGGGGAGAATGATGTGGGGATCATCATCGCAGAGAGCCTTGCCGCTGTGCAAGCTGTTTCTGCATTCGGCGCCACTCAAAGAACGCTTGCGTCCTTTCTGAGTTCAGGAATTTCAACTTCTGTTGATACAAAACAGCTTTGGGAGGAAACTCAGGCAAAGTGGGAGGAACTTGATGACTATGGTGACACTGAGCTATCTGAGATCAGAAGTGCCCTTTCCGCTATATCTTCCAAACAGCGTGGGAGGGTTATCCAGATTGATCAAACCGGTGCAGATCAAGTTTCGCAGGAGATATCAGAGCGAATATTGGCATGGCCACCAAAAATACTCCCAGGCAAGCCGCGCCTGCCGGTCATCGCAACACATGAGAATGCTATATGCGCCAACCTCCGGGAACGAACTGTCAGCTCAGTGAAGTTTCAGAACCACATACTTGTTTGCTGTGAGTGCCAGTGGCCAAGGAATCTCTATTATTTTGTGGATCATTTGCGGCTGCCTGGATTCCCCACCCCTCCCATAGTTATTCTCTCTCCACACGAGCCAAAGCCAGAACAATGGGGTTGTCTTGGAATATTCCAGGATGTTTTCTACATCAAAGGGACAGCAACGAGCAAGCTCGACCTGTTCCGAGCTGGTCTCCCTTCCGTCAGTAAGTTTCCTCATCTCATTTTCGTTCCCTTGAACTCTTCTGCTCATCTCGTTTTCGTTCCCATGAACTCTTCTGTAAAGAATGATTTCTCCTTTGAAATTATCATCTTTCTCTGATAATGTGATGGTCAACGCTGTCAACTTGTGAACCCTGGTGTTAATCCCAACATCTCAACCTGTGTCAGAAACACATGGCATACTACTATTATCTTGCAAATGCACTTCAGAGGCTGCCATTTCTCTATGCTCTTCTGTGCTGGATCTACCTTCTGTTTCATTAGCGGGGGGGAAAGTGTGTTATGGCTTCACTCCGGTCTATTCTGAGGAACAACAATCTGGTTCCTATTCCATCAGCAAGTCAGAGATGAACAGATGCAATATTGAACTCTCTGCGTGAGGCTTTACTTGTCACAGTAAACACAGAGAGCTCGTGGCCTGCGATACACTGTACCGCTAACATCCTTCTGCCTCCTGCTCGGATGCCCGTCTCAGCCACTATCCCAAATAAATAGATAACGGAGAGTCCATGGGAATCTCGAATCAGCCAGTCAACCTTTCCATCCACTATGCGTCCTCATTCCTCGTCGTCTAAAATCCACCTCACTCTATCCATAACTTCACATGTGCGGTCCCTTAGTTACGGCCAGGAGAACCCCCCACAGCACTATTGTCTCCAAGGGAGGGATGAAATGATGCTGACTATGCTGATATAAGAGTCCATTCCCCCCACACTCTTTTTCTTCTTTTTTTTCCAATCATGGGTCCTTATGGCCCGGTCATTCAATGTGTGCACTCTCTTTTTTCCCTACTCTCTGAAAAGACAGACTTCAAAACAGAACCTGAGATGTTTCTCACAACAGAAAATATCTGGTGGTCAGCTAAACAGTGCGAACAAGAACGTGCAAGGAATATGAGTGGGACCGATATACAGAAAACCAAGTTGCGAAATCACACAGATGTCCAGGTAGTCGTGTACAAGCAGAGAGCACAAATGCACCGAGATCCCATCCAAATAAGAGCAATACAATGAAGCATGGCTACGCCGGACCCGGACCCGGACATTTCCGGACATGGAACCGGACCTGGGGGGATCCGGACGGTCCGGATGTCTGGACAGGTCCGGAAATGTCCGGACCATTAAAAAAAATAATAATAATAAAAAATCTGAAAAAAAAGAATGTTATGCACAATAACAATGCAAACCACTTTTGCCTCAGAGTCGTGTCAGAATTCCTAACCAAACTTGAGTTAAAAGTCAAAAACTATAAAAAGCTTAAAAAAAGACTTAAAAAAGTTTAAAAAACTAATAAAAGGTAATGAATTATTAATAATTAAAAAATTGGGGTTGTCTAATAAATTATTATAGAGAGAGAGCATGTCCGGACCCCCCAAAAAAGCATAAACGGGCCTGAAAAACCCTCAAAACAATTTTGGGGGCTTGGCTCCTCAATGGGGAAGGGTTCTGGACCGTTTTTTTTTGTTTTTTTTTTTCCTCGAAATTTGGCAGATCCGGACCGTCTGGACCAGACGTCCGGATTCCGGACCAAATCCGGACCGTCTGGACGGCGGTCCGGACGTCCGGATCGTAGCCATGCAATGAAGTAATGAGCCGATGTTCAAGCCCTCAGGCCACACCAACACAGTATCCAAAGTCGCTCCTCTCTGTCTGGCGCCCACTGCTCCCCGTGTTCTACGTTCTGCTGAAGTTTCCTCACTGACGGCAAACTCGCACGAGTACTCCAAAAAGTGTATCCAACTGCAATCACGGCCAAAGCTTGTTTTGTTTTTTGGGACGTACGGATTTGAGATGGGCCCAAAAATTTGAAACCCTTCTGACGCTCCGACCCTGCCCCGAGCCCGCCTTTTACTTCTTGTGGCGACAAGTTATTTTGCTGCAAGGCTGAGGCCGTGTACTGGTGGTTTAAGGCCGGCGAGAAGGGAGGTATGAAAGAGAGTTGAGTGGGGAGAAATCTGACGAAGGGGGGAGGTAGGCTGAAGAAGAAGTAGCCAATGTGGGCAAACACAATTTATGTGAAGCTAAAGTAGCAGCTGCCTCACCCTGGTGACACCGCTGCTGGGCTGGTCCAAGTTGTCACATAAGTCGATTGGCCTTGAGTCTGGCAACCAGTCCGCTTGTTAAAAAAAAAAAAAAAAGTATATACATATATAGCTTTGGGGAGGTAGGCAACAGTCAGACCCACTCGGAAGTTAGTAATTAGTGGCAGGGGTAGGTCTACATGGTGAGGAGGTGGAGGGAAATTACCTGTGCCTTTGATCATCATGGATGACTATCCCATGTTCGCGCTTCTGTCCCTGTCTGTGCTGTGGGGACCTCTCCTCCGATTTATCTTTCCTCTTGGGTTGCGGAGAACCCTCTTCTCACATGCGGTGTTGAGGTCTGGGAAGTCAACACAGGCGCAAACACTTGAAGAACAGGCAGAGGTAGATCGCCACCTGACAGAAAAGAAGAAAGAAAGGAGGAAAAGAAAAGGAAGGAGGAGGAAGTGAAGAAGAAGTTGTTAGAAGAAAAAGAAAAGATGGAGAAGGAGATGAAGGAGAAGGAGATGAAGGAGAAGGAGAGGAAGATGATGGAAGAGTTGAAAGAAGAAGAAGATGAGGGAGACGGGCTGGAAAGAAGGAGAACCCAGCTGCAAGAAGAAAAGGTTGAGAGCAGCCAAGCAGGGGCAATCCGTATACAACAGCAGGAGGCGCTGGACTGGATGGAGCAGTTCGGTTACCGGACAGAGATCCCAGAAGAGACGGAGGAGGAGAAGAATGATTTTATAATAAAGCTGGCTTCAGCAGCGGATGAGGAGGAAAATAATTTGTTGTTGGAGGAGAAGAAAGCAAAGCTGAATAATAAGATGGTGGCAGCAAAAAGGCAAGAGTATAATGAGAAGAAAAGGATGAAAGAGGAGGGGGAGAGGTTGCAAAAATTGCTACAGGAACAGAAAGGGAAACAAGCTGTCACAGATGAGAGACTCGCCCTCCTAATTTATACTCTCCTTTGCACTAACAACGAACTTGCTGCACTCCACCAAAACGTTAATCAAATGGAGTTGCACCAAGGGGAATTTGAAGGCATCTGGAACAACTTCCTGCGCAGTGCCTCCGAACAGATCGACCATCGCATACGTTGACCAGTTAAATAAAGCCCTCTGCAAAAGGTTGACCGACCCTGCTTTAGTACGAAAGCTAAAGATTGGAGGCGGGGGAGGAGATGGAGGAGACTATGGTGACGATGGGGACAAAAAGGGAAAGGGTCCCAAGAAAGAGAAGGATGGTGAAACGGAGGAGTCCAGGCAGAAGATGAAAGTGAAATTGCCTTGGACCTACACGGGGAAGAAAGAAGATAATATTTTTTTATTGGGAAGCTGTGATGGATACATACCTGTATGCGCAGAAGATCCCGTATTGGGACCGCATGTTGATGGCTAGTTCTTGCCTAGCGGGTGATGCGATGAGTTTCGCCATCTCCCTGATGAAGAAGAGTGGTTGCACCACCATGGTCTTATATTCTCAACAGACGCGGATCGAGGACTTTTTTAGGGCCCTTAGAGAAAGGTTTGAAAATAAGCATCTGGCCCATAGGACTAACACCCACGCAGATTCTGAACAATTTCGCTAGAGCACTTCCAGATCCACTCAGAACCCAACTTTATCCCCATACCAAAGAAGAAGGTATGACCTATAAAAAGTTCAGCAAGATCGCAGTTGATTATGCTGGCTTTCTGCAAGAAGCCCAATACTGCCACTATTGGAGGGATCTCCAAGCACGAAAGAAATGGAGAGATCGTACGATCTCAGGGAATATAACTGGAAAAAATAACCTTTTGGTCACCTTCGAAGGAGGAGGGGTAGAATCACTTACCTATGACCAGATAGATTACGGCCTAGAAGAAGAAAGCAATGGTCTCTTAGCCCAGGGAGGGGACTATGTGGCTGTTGCAGCCCGCGGGGAAGGGCGGCAAGGAGGAAGAGTCCGTGAAAGAGGAAGAGGAGGCCGCGACCGTGGTGGAGGAAGAGGACCCGCCGCCTAGAGGGGTAGTGGCGAAGGTAGCTACTATGTGGGAGGTAGGGGCAATGGTCCCTCACAAGGTGGAAGAGGTTCCAACTCCATTGGGGGTAGAGGAAGAGGATACAATAACTGGCGGCCATATCCGCCCCATCCCGGAATCGCTGTAGGCAAACCTTGGGAACAAATGGGGATTGACGAAAAGACTTGGGATGAACGTAAAGCAGCCGGCCAGTGTTTCAAATGTGGTGACCCCGACCACACTGTTCCCTTTTGTTCCGAATACCAGTACCCAAAAGGGAACAGCCAGTAGAGGTATCAGTTGCCTCTACAGGGACTCTGGATGCAAGTAGATTGTCATCCTCCCATTCAGAGGTCCCAATGGCAGAGACTGAGACGACAAATGGCCTCCACCTAGTTAGCTGCCCAGAGGTTGCTTGTGCTACTCGTCGCCGCACTTGGGCCGAAATGAAGAAAAAGAAAGGGGAGTTGCTAATTGTAGATGCAGAGGTCAGTAAAGTAAGAGTGGGCGCGTTAATAGATAGTGGGTCAACGCACAGTTATATAAGCAAGAAAGGGCTGCAGAAGATGCGCCTAGGGCTGAACATCCAGAAGTTAAGCGAGATAGCAGATAATAGAGAAATGGTAGTAGATAGCTATGTTGAAAGGGTTAGGGCATACTTCCGGTTGGAGGCAGGGGGAAAGGTGGAATGTGTTCTGCACTCCCTGACACTCTTAGTGGAGGACGGTCTCCCTTTTGACATGATTCTAGGAACTGACCGGGGTGGGGCCGCCGATGCAGATGTCAAACTGGGTGAGCATTAGTGTTGTTTGCCTAGCCCAGTAGGTGGGAAGAAAAAAATCCGACTTTACCATGCATCTGGCGTAGAGAATAGCCTATTTCTTTGCTGCATGAGTGCCCCCGCGTTCCCATGGCATGTGGTCAAGAATGACCTCGTCAACCAAGTGTTTGTTGCGTATGTGCGCCCGATGAGTGAAACTAAGAAACAGGAAGAACCCATTCCTCCCAATATACAGAAACTGCTTGTTGAGTTCGCAGATGTGGGAGAGGCCCCAAGTGGAGTGGTTGAGAGAGAAACCAAGCACCGAATAGAGCTAGAACTTGATAGTCGGATTCTCAAGGGCCCTATCTATAGGATGTCTCCAAAAAAGCTTGATGAGCTGCGAAATCAATTGGATGAGTTGCTTGAGACATTCGGTGCACCAGTTCTGTTTGTGTCAAAGAAGGGCGACGAACTGCGTATGTGCATAGATTACAGGGGACTTAATGCAATAACCGTTAAAAATGTTGAACCATTACCAAGGATAGATGATCTCCTAGACCGAGTACAAGGTTGCAGTTATTTTTCGAAAATAGATTTGAAATCAGGTTACCATTAGATTGAGGTATTGCCTGAGGATCAGCATAAAACGACTTTCCGGACCCGGTACGACCATTATGAGTTTGTGGTAATGTCGTTTGAACTGACGAATGCTCCTGCTTTCAGAGATGTATGAATGAACTGTTTCGTGATTAACTTGACAAGTTTGTTGTTGTTTATCTAGATGATATACTGATTTTTAGTAAGAGTCTGAATGAGCATGAGGAGCACCTTCGAGTTGTGCTTAATAAACTGCGAGAGACGAAATTTAAGATTAACCCGAAGAAGTGTGAGTGGGCAGAGCATCAGGTCCTTTACTTGGGACATATGGTAGATGGTGATGGGATCAAACCGGAAGACGCTAAGATTGCAGCCATTAGGGATTGGCCTAACCCGCGCACGTTGACGGAACTGCGCTCGTTTCTTGGTCTGGCCAACTACTACCGCAAGTTCGTTCGGAACTTTACAGTAATCGCTGCCCCATTGCGCAAATTGTTAAAGAAACTACCTGGAAATGGGATCAGGATTGTACCGCGTCCTTCAAACGTCTAAAGAAATGTCTAATTAACTACTCGGTGTTGAAAGTTGCAGACCCGTCTCTGCCTTTTGTCGTAACCACTGACGCCAGTCAATACGGGATCGGTGTTGTACTCCAGCAAGACGACAGAAATGGGTACAGGCCTGTAGAGTTTGTCCTGTAGACTGCCTAGCGGAATGGTCGCCGCTTCTACCTACGAGAGGGAGCTGTTCACTCTACGAGAAGCGTTGAATCACTAGCGGCATTATCTGCTAGGACGCCACTTTAAAGTCTATTCGGATCATGAAACACTTCGCTGTCTAAAAAACCAGGCTCGGAGACACCTAAACTGACTAGGTGGGTTGGGGAGATCGATCAGTTTGACCTTGAACTGAAGCTGGTAAAGGGGAAGTACAATATTGTCGCTGACGCATTGAGTAGAAGAGATGACTTTTTCGGTGCGATGTTACATATCTAGATGCAAGTGTCGAACTGCAGGAGAAGATTAAGATTAAGTCTGCCTACGTGAGTGATCGAGACTATAGCCAGTTGATTGGCAAGGTGCAGACGACACCTCACGAAGTCCCGGACTATAGGGTAACGTAGGGACTGTTGTTTAAAAAGACAGATGGCCATGACCAACTATGTGTCCGAACAGCGAGGAAATTCGTAGCATAATACTTAGGGAAAATCACAATACTAAGGGGCACTTCGGATGGAGGAAGACTTATGCTAACCTCCTACGCTCCTACACATGGCCAGGAATGAAGCATGGCTGCATTTCCTATGTGCAAGGCTGTCAGAGGAACAATAATTCCACACAGCCTCCCCTTGGATTACTCGGACCGCTACCTATTCCGTCGGGACCCGGGGACTCCATGTCTATTGACTTTATGGATACTAAGATAAGGAGCAGAAATGAAAAAAGTCAGGTTATGGTGATAGTAGATCGGTTTAGCAAGTTTGCTATGTTTGTCCCACTCCCTGGGGAAGCAAGAACTGATTTGGTGATTAGGGAATTCTTTAATCATTGGGTGAAGGATTTTGGGCATCCCTTGACTATTGTAAGTGATAGGGATTCGCGGTTCACAGGTGAGCAATGGCAGCAACTGATGAAGGTATACGGTTGCAGATTGAATAGGTCTTTAGGTAGACATCCTGAGACAAATGGACAGACTGAGCAGATGAATAAGCTACTGCAACAAGTATTGCACATGTACATTCGGCCAGATCAGATTGACTGGGACGAACATCTTCCAAAGGTTGCAAGTGCCTATAACAATTCTATGCATCTAGCTACATATCGAACACCAACTGAACTGCATCTTGGATGGCGCCCTTGTAGACCCATTGACTGTCTAAACCCTGATCAAGTGCAGAGGCTCCCGCCAGGAACCAAGGAATTCGCTATTCAGTACCAAAAAGATCTGGAAAAAGTTAAAGAGAACATTAGTAAGGCAGAACATCAAATGATAGAACAGCCTAACAAGCACCGCAGACCCTCGCAATTTGCTGTAGGAGATTTGTTTGGGTGAAGTCAAAAGAGTCCCTCCTTGAGGAGAACATTTCTCAAAAGTTATTACCTGCCTATCGAGGACCCTGGCAGATTCTTGATGTGATTGGTGGTGTGGATGGTCCTTCGTATGTTGTTGAAACTCCTCCACACTTACACACGTATCTGGTGTTTCACGCTTCAAAATTACTTCCTTGCGTTAGTAATGACGTGTTTCCGTCACGCAGATCTATGATTTCCCCTGATATGAATGGTAAGTATGATGTAGAAAAGATTGTTGGGGAATATGTTTACAGATCTGGGCGCAGGGGTAGACCACAACGACAATATAAGGTCAGATTTGCCTATCAGGACCCTACAAAATATCGCTGGTTTACAAGAGATGAACTAATGGAAACAACACCGCTTGTGTCCTATTATGAGAGAGCTAAGAGAGGAGTTACCATAATAGACAGATAAAATTGGTAATGTTCTCGGAGGGCCTCGAAACTAGGCCGTCCACAGTTCAGACCCCAAATTTGCGTTTCAGGGTCAGAGGCCCTGGCCAAGAAAGGCCGAGTCAGTCAATTTCAGAAAAGTCAGTCGGGTACCTTAGCAGTCAAGACCAACAGGCACCCGACAAACAGTCACATCTTAGGGGCAAAAATCATGTCTCATAATGAAAAGTCATATTGAAGAGTCACATCCCACGAGTAAAAGGGCAGTTCCACAGGCAAGAGTCATGTCCCAGAGGCAGGAGTCACACTGTCACAGTCCACAGTCAAAACCATATGCCAAAATCGAAAAGTCGTGACTCAAAGGCCCAAGCAGCAGCACACCAATGGAAATTTGGGAAGGTTCCAGGCCCTGACATTCGAAAGCAGACATGCAGTGAGGATGTGGTACCAGAACCCAGTCAAGGCCCAGGAAGCAGAGGCTGGCACGAGTTGAAGTGCGGTCCAAGACTATAAAAGGACTGGCCAGCCTCCTCATTGGGAGATTGCTCATTCGCATGAGGAGTGGAAGTGTTGGTGCACTTGTGCGCTATTGTGAGGGGCAGAGCACTGAAGCCAGAGTGCTGCGCTGAGGGATCTCTCTCTCTCTCTCTCTCTCTCTCTCTCTCTCTCTCTCTCTCTCTCTCTCTCTCTCTCTCTCTCTCTCTCTGCCCGCAGGCCCTCTCTCTCTCACTGTAGCGGCAGCGCTTTCTCTCTCTCACTAACAACAGCGCTCACTCTCTCTCACTTACAGCAGCGCTCACTCTCTCTCACTAGTGACAACTCTCTCTCTCTATACTTGATTGGGCTCGCTGCTCCCGTGCGTGGTTGGGTCTCCTCTTTGCACGTGATCTAGTTTCCTTTCGTCCTTGATTAGCCCTTGATTGGCATGCGTGGCAGGAGCCTATCCCTCTCTCGTGTGCTGATCAGATGAGCACTAATTAGTGAGGTGCTGATTGTCACTCTCTCTTCATTCAGCCTGGCTCTTTTCCCTCTCTCACTCGTACACCCACACAAACGCCCGCCATAGGTATCTCCTCCATGTTGATCGATGCAGGCGGTGAGTTTTCACGTCGGCCATGACCGCCTCAAGAGCAGGCACGGAATGCCATTGACCAGCTCACCGCGTTCTCTGAGGTCGCTGTCCATGCGCACCGTTCCCTCTGGTCGCCTCAGTTCCCGAATGCCCCCTTGAAGTCTTGGTTCAGCCTGTATATGGTGTCGGTCCTAGTGCCAGCGAGCGCATGTCTTGGTATGGGCAGTCCTCAACAGCATGGAAATGTGCGCAGTGTCCATGGTACCAGCCCACACGTTCGGCACCTGAATCTAGACCCAGTACCGGTAACGTGCCCCGACAACGGTACCTGGCCGCTATTGTGCCCCCAATAAGCCCTGGCGGAGGAGAAAATGGCCCTAGCATGGCCGCTTACGTCCCAAATAGAGCCAGCGCCTTTACTAGGTCAGTTACCAATGCACTTCAAACCTTGGAACCCCATATAAAAATCACAGAGTGACCATACCAGGGGTGTAGTAGCACGGACGTCGGCGAGGTCAAAAGGTAAGTTTGTGTCGAGCAATGTCATGGAACCGAAGTGACTCGTGATGTCAAACCATCGAAGCCGTAAATAGAGTACCCCTCCAATAGATCCAACATAACCCAAACAATTCCCGAGTCGACGTACTGTAGTCCAAGCCTCTAGATAATAATTCTCCCGCAACATCACCCAGCAAACCCCTCCAAACAGCCAATCCCGCGCAACACCCGAAAGTCTCATAAATGCAAGTATGCGCGGGGTCGCTCACATGCGAAAATAGGGATCGAAGAGGGGCTCATAAAATAGGACGGATCGGGTATCGGTATTCCAATGGGAACGAATGCTGGCCCATAAATTTCTAATCTGACGCTGTGTTGGGATGAAGCACGCTTTGTTGATGATATTCGTCAACATGATCTTCAAGCTGCTCAACAATATGCCTTCACCTATCACCTCATTGATGATGTTCTTTCATGGGGACATTTACCTCCTCCACCAGAACACTATGGGTTGGACTGGAAAGCTACAGATGGCTCCTGTTCCTTTTTAGGTATGCAACTATTGGTCCATTCCGATGGCTCGCTTCGCATGAGCGTCTTTGATAAAGCGGCTGCTTGGGATTTCCCTATCATTCGTTATCCAAGTGCGACCTCCAACATCCCTTCCCATCAACCGGCTGGTGTGTTCACTGGGCAATTGACCAGATTTGAACAAATCTGTACCAATTGGCAGGACTTTCGAACTGCGGCAACAACACTTACTCGTCGTATGCTTTCGCGTGGGCATTCCCCACCAATCCTTGCTAAGGGGTGGACCTGCTACATGCGCCCACCAACGTCGCTATCCTACACATGTGACGCGTCTCTCTCAGTGGTTCCAACGCATGTTGCGATGGTCCTTATATCATCCAATTTCTTCTTCGTCCCCACGATGCTCTCGTCCTGCCCCTGCTTACTCATCTGCTGCTACCGCAGTTTCCATTGCTGCAGTCTCCACTCCTGCAGTTTCCATTGTTGGAGTCTCCACTCTTGCAGTTTTCACTGCTGCAGCATCCACTGCTGCAGTTTACACTGCTCCAGTTTCCACTGTTGCAGTGTCCACTGTTGCGGTTTCCACTGCTACAGTTTCCATTGCTCCAGTTCCCACTGCTCCGGTTTCCGCTGCTGCAGTTTCTACTGTTGCGGTTTCCACTGCTGCAGTTTTCAGTACAGCAGTTTCCCTAACTGTAATTCCCCGTACTTTAGTTTTTACTGCTACAGCTTCTTGTCCTGCAGCTCCAATGCAAAGAACATCACAATCTCTCCGACGCTCACGTCCTTTGCTCCGAAATCTTGCCGAATGCACCCCCCTCTCACCTTTGTCTGTGTTTGGCCATAGACGACTGCGTTCCTCCTCACCACCCCCATCTCCTCCACGGTCTCGCTTGCGAACAGATTCTCCAATTTCCATTGTTCCCATTGTTCCACCTGCGTTGCTAGGTACAAGTTCAGCTTCTGTTTGCAACACCACTACTCCTCTTGTTGTGTATCACCGACGACATTCGCGACATCGTCACTTGTCTGGGGATCAGCAACCTGTTTCTTTGTCTGCCACGATTCTCTTTGTGCCTCCTCCACAGGTTGTTGCGGTTCCTTTGTTTCAAACGACAATATCCGCTCCTATGACTCCTGCAGACAGTCCAGCTGCCTGCAGGCAGCCACCAGTCCCTACTCAGGATGCAGCCGCTGCCCAGAGTACACTCCCGACTCCAGGTATAGTCCCTACTCAGGATGCAGCCCTAAACGTTGAGGGATTGGAACATGATCTGCCCGGATTGCAATTGACCCCACAAGGCGTAGACCGCATGGGGGATCTGCAAATGACTGACCAACATTGTTTGGATGAAACACAATTTTGTGCTCCGCCACACGCAGACCACATGGGTGATCTGCAAATGACTGACCAGCAAACAACCCAACACAGTTTGGGCTTGCAACACCATCTGGGTGATCTGCAAATTGTTGGCCAGCATCCAACAAACCAGCCTGAGAACCGCACCAATCTTTGTGGTTTGACAACAACTAATATCTGTCTTCACATTCTCCATCGCCCGTTTTATACACCATCAGACTTCCTTGCAATCGCCCTTCAGCTTGATGCTGATCTTCCCCAACGACAGCCAGAGGATTGTAATTATACCAGCGAAGGAGGCTTTACCATTGCTGTCCTACAAGTAGCAATGAGGGACCGTCAACTTGAACTACGCAATGCTCGAGCAGGTGAGCTCTGCCTGCATTGTGCACGGCCCTGGCCATTACATGGCCATTGTACATGCCTCTGACCACTGGGAGTTGTGGGACAACGACACCATGGTCCATGCCATGATTGATGTCACTGATTTCTTACAAAATGATGTTGTTTTCTTGCCACAACAAACCGTCCACAATCTCTTTTATGTCGAAGATCATTCCTCTGGCCCCATGCTGCAGCGAGACAATGCACCAACACTCTGTTACCTTCTCCTTTGCACAACCACAAACACTGTTACACTCGACTATGGCTGCCATCGTCTCTGTCACAATCACTACAATGACATGGTTTCTACATCCATGTGTGCAGAGGATTGTCCCACCGTTCCTGACTGCAGGCACCCTCCGCATCTGGACACTATATGTCCATTTTGCGACCATGGGCGCTATACTGACTGCATGCTCTTTTGTGGTGACCGTTCTTCTGTCATTTTGGCGTGCAATCGACATGCCATTTGTCGGGGGCATATGGCGGACATGCTCAATGCCACCCGTCGTGGCAATTGTTGCACTGAGAATGCTCAGCTAGGTCTTCCATGTGTTCATCCACGCCATCCTTACAATGTATGCCCTCTCTGTCGTCAAGGACAGACTCATTCTTGAGCCTTTTCTTATCCTCTTTTGCCTTCATCTTCACTCCACACTCCATACTTTCCCTTACTTTCCCTTTATCGTTCTTTAATTGTCTGCTCTCCATCTCTCCTCCCTGTGTTTATCCCCTCCCCCTTCACTCTGCCTCTTTCTCACAACGTACAAGTGGGCTGTTATGGCACACGGGGATGGGGGCAGCTCGCACTCAACTTCATCTACGTGGCGAGCCTTGTACGTGAGAGGCACGGTGAAAGGGGAGTCAAAAGAAGAATGAGTAAAATGAATGGTTGTGCCCTTCATGTTTGTCTTGTTTTTTCTTATTTTTATTTCTTATTTTTGCCGTTTGTTTCGCAAATTGCGCTCTTTTAGTTCATAGTTATGTGACAATCACTTATGAATCATTTATACTCAAAAATAAACTTAGAAGAAATGCTGGAAGCAGGAGTTCATTTTGGACATCAATCACATAAATGGAATCCTAAAATGGCTCCKTATATTTTTAGTGAACGAAAAGGAGTTCATATAATTGACCTTATACAGACATCTAACTTATTATATGAAGCTTGTGATTTTTTAGCTAATGCAGCTAGTAATAAGAAAGAATTTTTATTAGTAGGAACAAAATTTCAAGCTTCTGACTTAATAAAATCAGAAGCACTTAAATCTATATATATATATATATCGTCACAAACATATAGATGAGTCGGTGAAACTCCGACGAAACAGTTTGTCACAGCCCCTCGTTTGTTGTCCTCTTCTCCCTCTCTGCCTACGGTTTACCGGGCAGTTCTATTTGACGATATATATATATATATATATATATA
>BFEA01000032.1:3740774-3752933 GCA_003427395.1 Chara braunii
AGGGCCACTGCACGCAAGTAAGAAAAGGAAAAACTAAAAAACGAGACAGCTACTGTATGTGCAAAACTAGAATGAATCTTCTCCTAGAAACTGGAACCATACAAGCCATCCATTTTTCTTTTCTGCAAGTGCTCATGAGTGGAGCAAGGCCCTTGGGGTCACTGCACGTAAGAAAACGGGGGGGGGGGAAAAACGAGACAACTACTTGTGGTAAGTTCGTAACCCATAACTCTTGGAACACATACCTGAATCCGAATCCGGGATATATTGCTAGCCTACTCGTGGTCTTCCAGCAGTCCAATGCACATCCTTCCAAAGGTTATGGAAACCCTGCTAATTGCTTGCAGGGTACTTTTTGGAAAGGAGAATCCAACCAATGAGCAGTACGACGAGGCCCCAAAATGTTCTCTTTCTGTGTACTTACCCTTTTTAAAAGGCAGGGACACTTATGGGTACGACGACCTACCATTTCTGATTTTATGTTTTTTATTACTTTCTAAATGTGTCGCATCACGTGCGCGCGCACGTGTGCGCATGTGCGCTGCGGCGCACGTGTGCAACTTGCATGCACATGATGCGACGCAACTATGGAAAAAATAGATTAAAAAAACAATACAATTCACCTTCCACGTCCTCTTCTAAGTACCAGTAGTCATGTTGAATTAAGTCAGGATTTTGCTATGGTCAATGTAGTGAATTTTGTGCTACCAATCTACGTAGCACCGTGTTCGGGTTCGGAGGCAGAGTTGTCTCTTTCCATGATAATATTTTTTGGATGTCTAATAAATTAGACTAAAAAACAAAGGAGTGAAGCAATGAGTACGAGTTCAAGCTCCTCGTTAGTCATACGTACATCCGTGCATTCGTTGATTGTGGTGCAACTGCTAACTTCTTTTTTTTGTGCAGTATCCGTAAGGCGCACCTTGGGATGAAGTAGGTGGAACTGCAGAACCCTACAAGACCACAGTTGGCGATCAAGCGCTTGTCAGTTCTACACACGCGGTCAAAGGTGTGCACACAACCTTTCACACAGATTGCATTGTCACACATGCTCTCAACTACTATATCATCAAAGAGTGTCCTTTCGATGTGGTCATTAGCTTGGGTTGGCTTCAAGCCCAATGCTAACGAACAATTAGAAGGAGCCATACTTTGTGGTACTTAACAGTATGGGGAATGAGCGTTCAATCCTTTCGCATGAAACACACAAGCCCCCCGTGACTTTTCTGGATGTGATGCAATTTTGCAAAAAGGGTGCAAGCATGAGAAAATTGAGCAGTGTAAATAACTTTTGCGAAGCCTTCTCGTGTACTATCTACTTTTGCTTCTTTTGTATATACTAGTTACGATGATGCACCTACTTCTAGGTCAATACCATCTACTTATCATCCATCTTCATCTACTTCCAATCCTACTCGATCCACTTCGGAATTGGTTACTTCGGCTGCAAATTCGCAGTCTGATTCTCCTCCACCGAAAATTGCAGCAAACATTCGCAACCTCCTATATCAATTTCCCGAAGTTTTGGTTGAACCATGCAAAGTCCCCAGGCATCCGCTCAAGCACAAAATTGAGCTAATGGAAGGAAGTGTTCTTTTCAAGGATTGTGTCTACCGCATGGGACCAGCCGAGTTCGAGGAATTGCACAAGCAGATTGACGATGTGATCGATCGAGGATGGATAAGACCGAGTGAAGCAAAAATTGGTGCACCCGCCCCATTTGTTTCAAAGAAGGGTGGAAAACTTCGGATGTGCATAGACTATAGAGGTCTAAACCAAATTACAAGGAAGAATGACTATCCTCTCCTTCAAATTGATAATTTGTTGGATGCAGCAGAAAGGTGCAAGGTCTTCTGAAAGATCGACCTGAAATCTGGTTATCATCTGATTTCAGTTGATCCGCATGACCAGCACAAGACCGTGCTCAAGACACGCGACGGGCTATACGGGTTCATTGTCATGCCCTTTGGTCTCACGAACGCACCAGCCACCTTTCAAACTCTCATGGACTGTGTCTCTAGAAATCAGATTAAACTGCCAGTACCTTTGAGGCTGCCTTCCCGAACCAGCCCGCAGCTGGTTGCCAATGTTGGGGGAGGGCAAGCCGAAGGAATAGGGTTGCCGTTGCCGTTGAGGGGATATATATATATGATATATATATGAGAAAATGAAACGCAGGTGAAAAGAAAGTGCGGCAAAACGACAAAAGACCAATAAAACAAAAAGAAGAGAAGAAGAAAATGCAATGCGACTAACACGCAAAGAATATGAGAAAATGAAACGCAGGTGAAAAGAAAGTGCGGCAAAACGACAAAAGACCAATAAAAACAAAAAGAAGAGAAGAAGACAATTCAATGCACCTAACATGCAAGGACAAAACAAAATTGAAGCAAGAGTACCACTGACTTCGCTCAATACTCACCCAATGTACAAAGCGAGAACGAATCTACTGCAAGACCATGGAAATATACACCGCAAAACCGAAAATAAAAAAAAGGAAAGAAGAAAATAAAAAGCGCCTGACTTGGGAGGACAAAACAAAAACGAAGCAATAGTACCACGAGCCTCTCTCGGTACTCACCCATGTAGAAAATGAGAACGAATCTACCACAAGAACATTGATACATATGCCGCAAGACGAGAAAAACAAAAAAAGGAAAAAAAGAAAATGAAACGGGCCAACTGTTAGTGACAATGGGGCATTGTCAGCAACATATCTGCTGCCCTTATTTCGTTTTTTTAACTTTTTTTTTGTTTTTGTTTTTTGGGAGTGCCCTTATTGCCTCACAGTACTAGTTTTCCAAGTGTTTTTTGTTCTTTTTCTTTTTCCATGAGTTTCTTGATACCAGAAAAACGAAAAAACGATTGCAGACTTTGCTCTTTCTGAGGTCGGCCCAAAGCTGTGGGGGCACCTTCCAGCATGCTCGGAGGCTGAAAAGTAAAGCATGGAAATGCACTGGCGGTTTAGCAGATTTGTTGTGGTCAACCATGACATTCTGATTTTCAGTAAAGACATGGATGAACACCTGCAACACTTGGGCGAAGTCCTTGAGATTTTTGAAAGACGCACAGCTTCACGTGAACTTTGACGAATCGGAGTTTGGGACAGACAACATCATCTACTCAGGGCACCGGAGCCTGAGGCAACCAAAGTTGAGGTAATTTATGATTGGCCTCAACTGGTGAATGTGCAAGAATCGCGATCCTTTTTGGTCTGCCCTCATATTACCAGAAGTTTATCCCCAAATTTTATGTCATTGCTCACCCCTCATCTAGATTAACAAGTACGAATGTACCTTACACTTAGAGTGATGCATGTAAATCGGCCTTGAGTCTTTGAAAAAGGCTTTGGTGGGTCATCTTGTGCTTTGCATTGTGGATCCCAGAAGCACATTCGTAGTCACTATGGATGCAAGCCAGTATGGGTTTGGTACAGTGCTGCCAAGAAACGTTGTTATAATTCAGTTGTGATGCTTTGTCTTGCCACCCTAAGTATATGACTTGCCTAGTGTGGTCTTACGGCCTCCAACAGAAATTGAAGGAGAATTTGGTAGAGCACACTACCAAGGATACGGACTACGGTCCAATCCTTGAGCAGATCGAGGCTCATATTGGTAGTGAGCCTGATTACCATAAGTGTGAGAGTCTGTTGTTTTGCAGATATGGGAAGTTTGACGGATTGTGTTCCCGACTACGCGACTTTCCGAACCCACTTTTTGGATATGGCACAAGGCCGAAGCGAACACTTTTTTTTGGCTTCGCTAAAACTTATGGAAGTTTATTGCAACAATTTGACTGGCCTGACATGAAGGGATCTGCGCAGAAGCTTGCGGTAGAATTTGAAGTCTGTCAGCTGACTAAGATCCATAGAAAACCAGCCCTTGGGCTGCTGAAACCTCTCCCCATCCCTTCCGGTCCCGGTGAATCAGTTTCTGTTTCACAAACATGGGCAAGGTAAGTAAGAGGGGGAATTCTCCAGTCATGGCGGTCATCGACCACTTCTCCAAATTTCCCAATATGATTCCTTTGACACCTCATGCACCAATTAAACTGGTAATTCCCAAATTCAAACAGAAGCATATTCTGCAATTCGATCCCCCAAAAACTCTCCTGAGTGATAAGGACACCCATTTTATATGTTCAGATTGGAAGGATTTCAGGAGTCAACTCTACAGGATTAGACTAAGTATGACATCTAGTCGTCATCCACAAGCCAATGGACAAGCTGAAGAGATCATCCAGAATGTAACCCAACTCCTCTGTGCCTTAATCATTCCTGATCAGAACATGTGGGACGAGGAGCTGGATACAGTAAATGGGTTGTATAACAACTCCATTCATTCTGCCATTGGTATGCCACCTAGCAGGCTGCAGTATGGCTGGCAAATCCGCAACCCTCTTTCCTACTTGTTCCCTGATCGATCACCTGGTCAGACTTTCGACATGCCTAGCCACACAGTCAAGTACCAACACTTGCTCAAAGTTGCCATTACAACAATGAACAAGTTTCAGAAAGCCACGGTCAAGTTCGCCAACTGGAGATGCAGATCTGCGGCTTTCCAAGAAGGAGATTATGTCTGGGTGTAAAGTATAGAGTTTTTGGATGAAGAGTATCCCATAAACTTATGCTGCTCTAGTACAGGCCTTGGCTACAGAAGGTTGTGGGAGATTATCATTTCAGTCCGTATGTGATAGACGTGCTGCCTTCCTTTTTTTTTTCTTTTTTTTTTTCTAAGAATAAGACTATGCAGGTGGCACTAGTCAGGGTGATATGAGCATCCCTAGCTAGTATACCTTTTTGGGTCACTCCATCTAGTGGTGGGGAGCTGCACCTGCTGGAAAACGGGTCCAGCGTCCCTTTGCATCTCAACAGTCATGGTATAGTGGGTCTCTTGGGTGCCAGATCATACTTACTAGACTAGCCCTTCTGTGTCTGCTGGAAAGCGGGAGCCGTGTCCCTTCAACGCATAGCAATTGAGTTCTGATGAGGCAACTGTCCTGTCTATCCAGTCCTGAGCATCTGATTCTGTTTGATGGACCAACCTTTTTCTTTTCTTTTTTGACAGTGTCTGGAAGTATTTAAAAGAGCAAACTGTGACTAGAGTCCGGGGCCACGCCCCTCCTACTAAACCGCACCAGTATCCCCTGTTCCAGGAACCTCTTCACCCTGCTGCTGGGCGTCAGACTTCAACTTCTCCGCCTAGTTCCAGGCCTCCCGGGGGGCACCGGGGGTGGGGGGGGGGGGGTGAGGGAAGGGGGCAGGATCGTAATCAATATGGGATTTCCATCAGGGAGAGGGGATGGGGCGGGAAAGGGTCCGGGAAATCAGATGGCGGCCTCATCGGGAAGGTGGGCTCAATGTTGGTCCAATCATTGAAGACGAGACGATAGTCCCTAGGAGGTCCCTGCCCTAATAGAACGGCCTGGTCCCCTCCCCACTCAAGCCGTGCTATCCAGCCCCGCCCGTGTCCCCCCAGCCACTCCATACAACAGCTCGTAATCGCTCGCTTGATGTCCCGGTCAGTTTGGAAGATATCTAGTTGGGGTTTGAGCTCGTTCCACCTTCGCCTTAGCTCTAGTCCGATGAGCTCCTTTATCTGCCCTGTCAGTTCGGGGCCCTCCACTCTTACCCCTTCCAAAGCTAAGCTGCAGCGCTGCCCCCAGAGTGCCCACAAGATTGTCCGTCTGCCCAGTCTGTACAGGTTGCCTGCAAAGGTAGATGCTTGGCTAGTGTCGGGCAATGACCTGCCAGTATGGCCTGCCAAGACCATGGCCAGGGTGTTTCTGTTGTCATTTTGCGCCAGATACGGTCCCACCAGCGCCATGTCAGCAGTGTCGCAGGACATTGCATAAATATATGTTCAATAGTCTCGTTCCATCTTTGTGAAGGGAAGGCTGTGAGACACCTCTGGCACCATGGGAGTGCCATCCCCTTTTGCTCCAGGTGGGTGTGGTCAATCAGCCAGGCATTCATTGGCAGACAGCGGTGAGCAATCTGCCACTGCAAAGATGCGGTTTTTTGTGGTCTCGCCTTATTTTCTCCAAACCATTTAATCAGCGCCAGGAGGGATTTGTCCCCGTTTAAGTGCCTGGCCCATCTGTCCATAATTATATCCCGAATCGCTCTTTTGGGTCGAAGCATCTTGTACATGGAGCGAACGAACAAAATATGCAGATAGAGCTTCTTGCTCTGTGCCCTCCCCGGCCTCCGGATAGGTTGCCATGGCCACTCTCGGGGATCTATGGCCAGTTCATTGATGGGTGTCTGAGGCTGAAACACCGTGGCCTCCTCACCTTCCCCCAACACACGTACCCTGAACAATGCTGAGCTATCCCACCACTCAAAGGGGTTGCGGGAGCCCAGGAGCCGGTCCCCCACACCTATCCTGTAGTACTCCACTAGTGCATCCGTCGGCCGTCCTATATGAATTCTGCTTATCCTGCCGGGGTCATCCGGGAAGGCCACCCAGTCCCCCTCCTGTAAGGTAGGCCCTTTCTTGAGCAGCCTCTACCAGGCAAGCGGGATTGCCTCTATTATCAATAAATGGCTCTCTATGTGGTGGCATACTGGAGTTTGTCCCGGAGCTGAGAAGCTGTCCTCCAGTCCTTTCTTTCATGGTCCCACAGGTGCCCTACCCGGAGCACCCCGTGTTTGACCCATCCTTTCCACAGGGCCGCCGAGCTGCATAGCACCTGTCCATGGTGAGGGGTAATCCACCGGTTTCCAAAGAGAGGCTGCCAGCACACCTCTTCCCGGTGGTCCGATGTCGGTTTCTCGGGGAGGGGCAGCCTACGCCAACTCTTTAGGATTGTGGGCCAGAACATTTCCGTCGGCTGGCCTTGGATTCTGCGTGGGATCAACAAGTAGCGGCCTTCCAACTACGTGAGCGGATGAACTTCCGATGGAGCAGACGGGGTCAGGCGGGCTATGTGTTCAAGAGTCAGGGCCCTCCAAGGCCTCTTGGTGGAGAGGACCAGCTTTTTCAGCCACTTCAAGTGAAGAGCCTGGACCTGTGTCGGAGGATCAATAATGCCTAAGCCCCCTGCTCGCTTTGGTTGAATGACCGACTCCCACGCCACTCGGCTAAATCACATTTGTGCGCTCGTCATCACCCCGCCATAAGAAGGCCGCCGCTTTAGATTTGAAGAATTGGAAGGTCGTCCTTCTCAATGGCCAGAGTATTGATTTATACCATAGGGTGGCAAATACCGCATTGTTGAGTGGCAGTGCCCTACCAAGGATGGATGTGTGTTTATTGCGCCAGTTAGTCAGTTTGGCCAAGGCCGGGGCGCTAATCCAACTACCATTGGAGGGTAGACGTCCCTAGGCCGTCATGGAAACCCCCAGGACGCGAACAGGAGCCTCCTGGGGAGGCCAACATATGTTGGGGGAGTCTGGTGGGCGCCCCCCCTGATGGTGGATCCACCATGCTTGTGTTTTGCTTCCCCAGTTCACCAACATGTCAGACACTGAGGCATATTAATCCATTAAGCATTTAATCTCTTCCATATTTTCGTGTGTTGCATCCACCATGATGGTGAGATCGTCCGCAAATAATGAGCACACCGGGATGGCCTCCTCGGGAACCCGTGCAATGTGAATTCTTGTGATGTCCTTATTGCCCCGAAGGTTGGCAGAGCACGGATCCAATCTTTCATGCTTATAAACTCCACCCGTACACTGCTGCTACTTCCTTCCCTGATCGAGATCCTATGACCCTTGTGCTATTAATGGGCGGTGTCGAAATTGACAGGACTTCTGCACACAAGGCCAAAGTGAAGGACATGGAACATCAGGTCCATTTTCTGTATCATCCGTTACATGGACTCTATTGGATATCTCGGAAAGTCCTACTTAAGACTGCACCCAAAGTAATTAACACATACAAACGTCTTACTGCTTATGAACAGTCAGTAGCACTCTACGATGCATTTCGCAGAGACTCAGATTGAGTCTACTCACTCCAAGGGACCTCGCTCTTGAGGGGGCGGGGTGATGTAATGACCTGCAAAATCACAGAATGAGAACTCTGCTGTTTTCTGTTGATAATTCTAAGTATGTGTGGTTGCATGCGTGCTGAGTTTCCGTGTGTTTGGCTGATTGCATGATAGCTTGGGTGTGTGTCACCCGCCAAGGTACTTGTATGCTGGAAAGGCCCTCGGGCCTGGTACTTACCTGTGGCCATGCTTTTGCGGGGATGCAAGGAACTTAGAAGGAGGCTAGGCCGGCGTAGGATGGAAAACACTCAAGTAGCAGGTAGGTAGGCAGAAGAAGACACAATGTTAGTACCTTAGAGGCCGAAGAGCCTCAGCTGGCCAATACCGGAGAACCTGGCGCGATGTTAGCGTTGGCTATGGCGGGCGACTGGTGCGATGCGGAGTGCTGGGGCTGGCGCGAGCGCACTTCAGTTGGCGAGCGAGCATTGGTGAGTGCGTGTGGGCGCCGTGCCTGGTGTGCGAGCGCTGGAGCTGGGGTGTGTGCGCTGGCGTTGGCGCAAGAGCGCTGAAGCTGGCACGAGAGCGCGCAGGAGCTGGTGTGAGCGCTGGCCATGGCGAACGTGTGAGCATGTGCGACGGGTAATTTGCTGATGTTGGGCTATAAGGGAGTGTGACGTGGAGTGAGGGAGTGGCTGCGTGCTTGTGATGTCAGGTCAGCAGACGACCGAACGAAGCAATAGTTGTGAGAGGTGGACGGAGAGAATTGTGACGAAGGTCGAGGCGTAGTTCTGGCTTCGTGCCTCGATTCAGCAGTATCACAGGATGATATGCAGAGAGAGGGGGAGGACATAGAGACTCCATGAGATGCTGCCCTGTGGGAGCAGGGGAGCAACTTGCGGGGAGTTGGAGCGTAATGCGTCTACCACGGCAATCTTCATTGACCACATCACGTCATAGTACGGCACCTCTTGACGACAATCTTCATCAGCATCATCATTGTCATCGTCATGATTGGCATCATCCAATACAGTGTCGCCACAGCATTGTCACAGGGTAATCATCATCATCACCTTCATCATCATCATCACTCTCTCCATCACTCGTCTCCATTACTTTTCACTTGCCTTTCCTTCTTCATTCTTTTCGCTGATCATCTTCTACTCCTTAATCTTCGTTCCCATCCCTCTCTCTCAGTTCTCTGCCTCTTTCTTCATTCTGTTCTTCCTCCCCGCTTTCTTATTGGGAGTTATGCCTCTTTCGGAAAGGAAGATGATGATAGCGGGACAACTACGAAGAGAGTCGAGGAGGGAGGAGTGGGGGCAAGGGTGGGGTAAATAGAAGGAAGAGGTGGGAAGGGAGATAAGGGGGCTTAGGGGGAGGGTGTAGGCAAGAGGGCTGGAGATCAGAAGGGCAAGGAGAAAGAGGGACAGGAGGAAGGGGGGGGGAGGGTTTCTCACGACATTCTTGCATGTATTTTAAGTTCAAGCATTAGAAATACCTAATCTTCAATCTCTGTTACTAAAATACTAGAGTTGTTACTCATCTTTTACCTTTCCACTCGACACTTCGTCGAAGTGTCCATCTCATTTCTGATATTAACATGCTAGAAAATCTAGTCATCATAGTCAATTAATACACAAACTAACATCGCTATTATGATCTCTAATTAATTTCCCTACTAACATAGTAACATTCGAGTATACATTCAAATATATTCCTGATTATCTGTATCTTAGAATCCAGGATTTCACGGTAAATTCACCTGAATGGTATTCCTTAATACCTAAAATTTCTAATTAATTAATTAATTCTTAATTAAGTCTTAACTAATCTTTGATTCCCTCAATATGGTTACAGGCGTTTTGATGCTCTCTTGGAATTCTCATTGCATTCAAATCTAATCTCACTTCTTATTTCATCAAAAAATGGAGGTCTAAATGTCGTCCTAAATTTTGTTTTCTCCTCCGGCGTGCTCTGACGATTTACTTTCGGACGATGGAGGTTGGGTGTTGAGCGGGAGAGTTCTACTCAGCAGGGGCTTCACAAGGTGGGTGGTGAATGCTCTGAAGGGGTTGGGGGCAGAATATGGGGATTGCCCTATTCTGGGGCTGGGGTAGTACATTGTAGCATCATAGATTAGGGTAGAGGTTGCCAGCGGCATACTTTAGGTGGGAATTGAATGACATTGTAGGAACAGGAGGGGGAGGAGGTTTGTCCCAAGCTGGGGCCAATGGAGAATCTCTGCAAGCATGGCGATTCTCTTCGGTGGAGGCAGCGCTGGGACNGATTGCCCTATTCTGGGGCTGGGGTAGTACATTGTAGCATCATAGATTAGGGTAGAGGTTGCCAGCGGCATACTTTAGGTGGGAATTGAATGACAGTGGGATAGCAGGGGGGGGAGGAGGTCTGTCCCAAGCTGGGGAGAATGGAGAATCTCAGCAATCATGGCGATTCGCTTCGGTGGAGGCAGTGCTGGGGCAGGGGGGAAGGGGAGGGGGGGGGGAGAGATTTCTTCAATTGATTTCCAAGGTTATCTTCTAGTGCTATGTACGCGTCTGGGAGACAGATGGCTGTCTTTAAAGATCCAGGACAAGCGTGCGTACTACGTAGTATCAGGTGCTTCAGAATTCCATAGTCTTCAATCATGTTATATCAAGCTTTCTGGTGTGCTGTAATTCTTGGCGGCATCTGGCCTTCTTCCTCATTCGGATATAGGATTTCTAGCGGAAGATTCATTTGAAGCTCATCCTATCGATGGACGTAGCGTGAGGCCAGTCGCGGGGTTGGAGACTTACCTGGTGGCCGGTGCGTTTCTCATCCTATCAATGGAAATCTCTCTCTCTCTCTCTCTCTCTCTCTCTCTCTCTCTCTCTCTCTCTCTCTCTCTCTCTCTCTCTCTTCCCGTTCGTGGAACGTCCCCTCGACCCCACACTACCGCTGCGCTTGCTGCACTTCGCTCCCAGCACCCTGCGCAGATGCTGGGCTTCCCAGCACCCCCACTCGTGCACAGGAAACGGCGCGCGGGGCTGGCAGGCGCCAGCGAATTTCCCTAGGCCCAACGGGATGCGCGGCACCGAATTTCCCTGGGCCTGCTGGGAAGCGTCACGTTGGGCCCTTTGCAGTTTTTAATAGTATAGAGATAGAGATAGAGAAGAAGTTGGGGGAGGAAAAGGAGGTCAACGATGGTGGCGAGACGAAGGGGGATTTGACATTGGTCTTCACTGGTGTACATCTTCTTTGTCTTCCTTTGTCTGTTCATCTTTCCAATTTCTTTCATCTCAGTTAGAATTGAACGGCATCGCCTTTCTTTGAGTTATTGCACTTCAAGATAGCCAGGATCATAACAGTATTCAAGATAACTCTGTGCTTTTGATCTTCCTCTTCACATAGTCTTATCTTTCTAGACTGTCTCAATGTGCTTGTTATCACTGAGTTGAGCAGTGTGTGTTCACGTGAGATTTGAAGTCCCATGGATCACTTTTTTTCTTTTTTGAGAAGCAGCACCCCCTTGGCTAATGCCACAAGGGTTAGGCTGACCCCCTTCTCTTATCTTTTCTCCCCCATGGTCTTTGTACAAACATGCTTGTCAGGGATAAGTAATTGGACTGGCACCCCCCAGAATAGAAGGGGCTTGTGTGTTCTTCTATTAAAAAAACAAAAAACAAAAAAAAAACCTTACAAAAAGTGAAAATTGTCCTTTGGGACATCCGTTGGAAAGATACAGAGAAGATTAGCATAGCCCCTTCGCAAGGGTGACACAGATAATCGAGAGAGGATGATTCCAAATTATTTGAAAGAAAAAGGAAAGAACAAAAATTGGCAAAAAGGAAAGACTTCAACCCACCTGCAGACCATCAATACCCCCGGCCAACGTTTTCATTTCTGGTAGCCAGTGTCCCCCAACCACAAGAGGGTATAATCCCTCCAATGAAAGAACACGGACACGCTTCTCACCGGCAACCATCCTTGCAATAGCCCGCATCCTGCTCCGCAACCTATCCACAAGGGACCTCGCGGCAACTTGTGTGCCCACTGCATCCCCGATCTCAAGAATGGAGTTCAACACCTCTGACAACTGCATACCAATCAAATTTTGTAATTCAGTTGTTGATTGTCCAACACCTTGTACTTTTTTTTTTTTTTTTTTTTTTTTCCCTGCTCCATATCCATTGTGGGGAGCGTCAGTCCGGTTCCTATTCCCCCGGCAAGTCACAATTACAT
>BFEA01000032.1:3777055-3792172 GCA_003427395.1 Chara braunii
CCTTCTAGAAGGACTACAGCTAGGCCTCTGGACTCTACTTGGACTCCTACCTTACAGGTCTACAGTTCGAATCTCCCTACAGCCTACAACCTACGGTGACCTACTTACCACTGGCTATCATGCAGGTCACGGGTTCAATTCCAGGGAACTGTGCAGATACTGTACACAGGTAAGCTGAGGTCAAGGGATCGACCCCTGGGATCTGCATCGGCTACTGCCAAAGGTGAAAACTGTTTCATTACCAGCTGCCATTCCATTATGTGTGTGTGTGTGTGTGAGAGAGAGAGAGAGCACCCAGCAGCCTCCGATTTCCACCCCGCCAAACACCCTGGCAAGAGCCTTCATGCACCTCTCCAAACACCCAACAAAACCGCTCCTGACCCTTCAGAAACCTTGCAGCACATGCTTGTTAAAACACCCTGCAAACATCCCAAACATCCCCGAGCGACCCAAGCTGCCCCTCATCCTCATGGCAAACCCACATCTTGATCCCCTCTTCTCAAGCCTAAAATAGCAAAGTCCAGGTTTGTGTTGGTCAGAACCCAAACATCCTAAGGCCCCTACTGAATGTGCCAAAACCACCACAATCTAAAGCAGTTCATCCTGTTAAACTCCTAGTCCATGGGGGCTCAATGTTCAAGAAATGTGATGAATGCAGTTTAGAACAGGTCCATCCATGACAATAAACTCACCGTTCGTGGATTTAGTACGACTACTTTGACAACATCCGATGAAAGCTTAGATTTCTTGAGAGCCCAGCCCACATTCCCATCAGTTACATCACACCTAGCACAGCTGTCCTGCAAAAGACAAGGCCACAATGTGTTTGACACCACATACGAAAAGAAAAGGGCAAATGAGAGTGATCCACAGCATCTAAAATTTATACTTCAATCAAGTTCAATGTGCAATTGAACAGCATGCACACCTTTTGTTTTTATAACTGCCTTTCTTTTTTATTTATAATGCTGGAAACCAGGCTCAGCGTCCCTTACATCGAACGCGCACTCAACGCTCCCTTCGTTATGGCCAAGGGGCCCCGAGACAGCAGAATTCATCACTTCCTTTGCTAGGAAGGATGTACCACCGCTCCACCCCTGCTTGCTCAAAATTTTCTAAGCTTCGCTTTCTAAGCCTGATGCCCTCTTCTATCAATAGATAACATGACCAAGCAATTGATCTTGACCCAAACAACTCTCATCTGCCGTATTAAACAACCACTGCAACTGAAGCAAATTGTCAAACCAAATTTTGCCTTTCCCCGAGCCTAACAGCTACAGTGCCAGCCTCCCAAACAAAAAATGAATGGTACCCGCCTCTTTGTTTTGGGCCGGAGGTTCAGAAGGGAGGCCGTGTCATCCTTTTTTTTTTATGGGTGTTACGATCCTGGTCATTTCCAAAGTGCAAATTCACAATGATAGACAATGCCACCCAATTGCGAAAGAAATGAAAGCACTTGCAAAGAGATAAAGACCAGAGGAAAGGTAAAGAAGAAGAAGAAGAAGAAAGAAGAAGAAGAAGAAGTACACCAGCAAGACCAATGACAATTCCCCCTTCTCTCAGAAGAAGAAGAAGAAGAAGAAGTACACCAGCAAGACCAATGACAATTCCCCCTTCTCTCTCCACCTTCCTCCTTCCTCCTTCTCTTCACCAATCTTATTCTTCTCTCAATAATAATAATAACAATGAATGGATGAACCAGAATCAATGTCCGAAGTTCCCCCTTACTGCTGACTCAGCTCACAACAACAACAACAACAACAAGTCCACCATGGCTATGTCTTCCCTCCTTCAACCTCCTCTCTCATGCATAGGCCATGGCGGACTACTGGGTGGCAGCCATGGTGCTGCCCTGATGTCCAGMAGACAACCCAAAGCAGCTATGCCGCTGCTTGACTTGGTCCKCTATGCCTGACCCTGCCTCGAGCTGCCCTGGTGCAGCGCTACCCCAACTGGGGCCTTCYAGATGCAGCGCCCAACAAGGTGATRAAGACRGTGTCCACCATAGCCAGGTAAGTGCCCTACCACTCTCCTACCATGTCCMCCTTCTTCCTCCTTCAAGCTGGGGTGCTCCCCCTTGCCAGGCTGAGCCCCAGCGGACCTTCACCTCCAAGCAGCGCTGCGCTCCAGCAGCATGTCGCCAATCCTTGCATACCGCAAATGAGGAAGAGCCTTCCGCTCTTCCTGAAGATATAGTGGCCTACYGGCCTCCTGGGCGGTGACTTTCCAGGCCAAGCGGCCTTCCAGGCAACCGGTACCTCCTCCCTTTGGAGGGAAACATCATTGCAGGCTCTGTTATTGTCCGCACAGGCCCTAGACCCGGGCTACTTGGACTGGTACCGGCCTACCCCCAACCTACCGCTACTGGACCTCTAAAAATGCCAACTTTTTGTCTTCTTCTGCTCGGCCTACCTGCTACTTGAGTGTTTTCCCCAGCTGCTCTAAGTGYCGTGGGCCTATCTCCCGCTACCGGAGTGTTTTACCCCCCCTGCAACCCTCCAGAGTCACGGCCACAGGTAAGTACCGGCCCGCTGGGCCTTGCAACCAACAAGTACCCTTGCAGGTCAAACACACACATACCCCACCGACAAGCACTCAGACAGGCATGCACGCACACACACACACAACCAGCAAGCACTCAGACAGGCATGCAACCACCAGGCACGCACACACACAGACTTGGAACCACAGCAGAATGCGGGAATCACAACAAGGCATCCATTCCAGTGACAAATCCCAGAAATCGGCAGTGTTCTCAGTCTGTGCTTTTGGCGGGTCATTACATGGGTCTCTCTGTAAATATCTCGGATTTCCATGTTTTCACATGGCTGCACCATTTTGAAAAGGGCTGTATGTCCCACGCCATATTCCATCTTCCAACTTTCAGACATACGCTCTCGACATGGGTGCTTCTCTCTCTCTCTCTCTCTCTCTCTCTCTCTCTCTCTCTCTCTCTCTCTCTCTCGCGCGCGCGCGCGCGCGCGCGCGCATTGTTCTGGTCATCGTCGCCGTCCAGTTGCCCCACTTGTCATCCTCTCAAGCTCGCACTGATGCCGAACGACATGGCGGGCGCAACAGTATACCCCGGCGTGACATACCCAGCGACTGTTCTTTTTTTCCCCTTCCCTTTCTCTGGGCCTCGCTCCACTACTCTCCAAATGTGCAAAATGAGAATGAAACATGGTAAGATACACCGTGATATTTCTTGTCTTTTGTGCACCTAGAGAGCAGTTGAGCAAGGACCTCTGCTCCCCGAACGTTCCTTTTTGCTCTAACCGTTGAGACAATTTCATCATAATTTTCCTTGCGGCGCCTTTTCTTTTTTCCAAACGGGCAGTATGTGCGGGCAGCGTGTTTTCGCTTGCAATGCCCGGCCAGAATCTATACCCGGTAGACTTCTGTGGCATACTCAGTTCCACACGGGCCCAGCAGGGCCCGACCAGGTAGGCCAGGGGTTAGTAGAGTTCACGGTCTGTGTCGTTTTGGCCCACATTGAGGCCCGTAGGGACGGTAGGCCAGTTTAGGCCTGAGAAGGACCGGTACCACTTAGAGGCCCTGAAGGCCTCGTTTCGGATACAGGCCCTGGGGTGCGTTTTGGCGCCAGACCCTGATTCAGAGGCCGCGCCGTTTCAGTAGGCCGATTGAGGCTCGGCCTCAGTTTGGGCGCCAAACTTTGAGGCCCAGCCTCAGTTTGAGCGCCAGACTCAGCAGCTGAGGCCGACCCAGAGCTATATATAGCTGGGTCCAGCCTCAGTCTAGGCATTGAGTAGAGGTATTCTTCGGACGATATCAGTGTGGTAGTAGTCGACGATAGGACTAGTCTTCCAGCGCTGGGCGGTGATAGGGCTTAGAGTAGCGCAGGAGGGAGAGATAGTGGCGGAGGCCAGGGGACTTACCTGAGACTTACCTGCGACATCATCGCTCCAGCCCCGTGTTACATGCTGCGCCTGCAACAGGCTGCACGGGCCATTTTCAGGCCCTGTGTCGTTTCAGCCTAAAACAGGGCCTTTCCGGCCCTGAGTCTTTTCAGCCTGAAACTGAGGGCCATTTTCAGGCCCTCGTAAGACCGACCTGCCCTGAAACTCAGGCACCAGACCAGGGTTTTAGCTCAGGCCACGTTTTGGCATTGGCAAGACTCTTCTCAGTCCACCATCTCCCTCTCACCCTTTCGCTATCTGCCTTCACTGCATCAGCAGACTACGAGAGAGAGCTTGGTGACATTTGGATCCAGACTCGATGTTGGGCTTCAGACATTTTGACGAGGGATTATTTGGGACTTGTAACGAAGACTTGGTGTTGACGACTTTCCCATCTACCCTCTCCTCTTCTTCGTCTGTTCCCCTCTTCTTCGTCTGTTCCCTTCCTCTTCGTCTGTGCATGATCAGGACCTGGCGCATTCTTCCTGTGTGCAGCGCGAGGCCTCCTTCACACCTTGTGATGAAGATGATATATGTTTAGTCTGCATTGCAACATTGATTGGGCTCGTCACTGGTATTCTAGCATTCTGCGCTGTCTTGTGCTACGTGAGGGAGGTCATTCCCGGTCAGGTCAGGACTTGTATCTAAGTCTTCCACTGCGCTATAAAGCACCATTTTTGTATGTATCAGAATGCACACTGCTTGTTGAGATTCTACTTGCACTGCATTATCCATTCAGTCCTTTTTATCACACTGCGGATCCTTGGTTATATATGTACATCGCCCAACTGGACATGTAACAGTGCTTCGTCTTCAGCACCTCCGTAGCTGCATCAAGGCGCCACCTTTCGCAGGTCAGTACCTGGTACTGTGTGTGTGTGTGTGTGTGTGNGAGAGCGAGGTCCCTTCGAGCGAGTAACTCAGTCAGAGTCGGTACAAAAGGCGTCGTAGGCATAGATCAAAAGGAGAGTGTTAGTGAGACCGAACGGAGTGAGTTTTGCAGCAAACTTGGCGGTCTGTCCATCAACAATCTGTCGTTCATATGCGTTCACAACACGTGGCGCACTCTTCAACAGCTCTTTCCGGTCGATCCAGAAAAATTCATTCAACGGGTGATAGAGGAAGTGAAATTTATATTGTCTGTTCCTCCCTCTCCCTTCGTGAGAAACGATTCTGTCGATCTCATGGCCACCATCGATAGGGCGAGGTATCATAGGGTCTCGGAAGGGAAAAGTCTCATCATCAATGTGCGGAAACAGTTTGGAGGCATGGAAGACTGGGTACGTGCGCAGATGAGGCGGCACGTCAATCACATATGAAGGACCGAAATCATCCCCGATCACTTTCAGAATCTGCCAAGGGCCGTAGTATAGCGGAAGAAGCTTCCGTGAAACGCCCTCTTCATCAGAAAATTCAGACATTTTGACCCTGACATAATCTCCTACTTTGAATTTCTCTTCTCTGCGCATCTTATTAGCATGTTTGATCATGGCATGCTGGCGCTTGTTCATGGCTGCGGTCACAGCTTTGAGCAAGCGTGCATACTTCGCATTGTAGCCAGGCATGCCGGGCATCAGACCAGGTGACCGTTCTGGGAACAGGTAGGAGAGGGGATTGCGCATTGGCCATCCATACTACAACTGGTTTGGTGTCACACCGGTTGCAGAATGGATGGAGTTGTTGTACAACCCTTTTACTTTATGCAAGTCCTTATCCCATGTGTTCTGATCTGGCACAATCAATGCGCGCAGCAGCTAGGTGACGGTCTGGTTGATTTCCTCAGCCAATCCATTGGCTTCGGGGTGTCGGCCAGAAGTCATGCTCAGTTTGATGTCATAGATCTGGGCAGTGAAGTCCTTCCAATCCTTGCTGATGAATCTGGTGTCCCGATCACTCACAAGAGTTTTCGGGGGCCCATACTGCAGAATGTACTGCTGGTGAAACTCTTCGATCACCAGTTCAGTCGGTGCATGAGGAGGTAGAGGAATCAGATTCAGAAATTTAGGGAAGCGATCCACAATGACCATGACTTGTGAATTCCCTGCCGTACTCACCTTCCCCATGTCCGTGAAATCGATAGAGACCGATTCCCCGGGGCCATCAGGGATTGGGAGAGGTCTCAGCAGGCCATAAGGCTTATGCCTGTGGACCTTGGTTCTCTGACAGACTTGACACTCAACAATAAATTTTTGAGCAGATCCCTTCATTCCCGGCCAATCAAACTGCTGGAGAAGACTTTCATAAGTCTTCTCAAAGCCGAAATGCCCACTCCGACCATGTGCCAAATCCAGGAAATGAGTCCGGAGAGGCGCATGGTTAGGAACACACAAGCGATCAAATTTCCTGTACCGGCGGAATACAAGACCATCGCATTCGTGAAAATCAGGCTGGCTGTTGGGGTCAGCCTTAAGTTGCTCAAGGATGGGACTAAGGTCCGGATCCTTGGCGGTGTGTTCGAYCAGATCCTCCTTCAGTTTCCTKCGGAGGTCGTACGAATCCACCARGCAAGTCAAATACTCAGGATGRCRCGATAGAGCATCARCAACACGATTATAGCAGCCTTTCTTATGCTTCAATTCAAAGTCGAAGACATCAATATCATGCAACCAGCGGGTCAGCGTTGGAGAAAGATCGGTTTGTGTCTTAATCCACTGCAAGGTCTGATGATCTGAGTAGACCTTAAAGTGGCGACCCAAGAGATAGTGCTTCCAATGCGTGAGCGCCTCGCGCAAGGCGTAGAGCTCCCGCATGTATGTGGAAGTGGCTACCTTGTCGCTGGGCATGCGTTTGCTGTAATATTCAAGCGGACGCAGGCCATCGCCATCATCTTGTTGCAGCATTGCACCAATCCCAAACTGGCTCGCGTCCGTAGTAACTACGAACGTGAGGTTGGGATCCGCAATGCGGAGCACAGGATGACTCACCAAAGCCTCTTTCAAGGCTTGGAACGCAGTCTCACACTTTTCACACCACRCRWARGCAACATTYTTACTMGTCAGGCGKGARAGTGGRTGAGCWATRACARARAATTTAGGCACAAACTTCCGRTARTAAGARGCYAAACCRAGAAAAGAACGCAGCTCGCGTACATTTGCCGGTTGAGGCCAGTTGCGGATGACCTCAACCTTGGTTGCCTCCGGCTCAAGGCCGCTCACAGACAACCAGTGCCCAAGATAGATGACGCTGTCCCTGCCAAACTCAGATTTCTCCAAGTTGAGGTGCAGTTGAGCATCTTTGAGGACTTGCAAGACCTCAAGATGCTTGACGTGCTCCTCCATGGACTTGCTGAAAATCAGAATGTCATCAAGATACACAACCACAAACCTGTTAAGTTGGTGGCGGAGTACCTTGTCCATGAGGGACTGAAATGTGGCTGGTGCGTTCGTAAGGCCGAAGGGCATAACGATAAATTCGTACAGCCCATCGCGTGTCTTGAACGTGGTTTTGTGTTGGTCACTCGGATCGACTTCAATCTGGTGGTAGCCAGATTTGAGGTCAATTTCGGAGAAGACCTTGCAACCACCGGCCGCGTCCAACATATCATCTATGCGAGGCAAAGGGTACGCATTCTTTCTCATGATCCGGTTCAAGCCACGATAGTCAATGCACATTCGGAGCTTGCCTCCTTTCTTCCGTACAAACAGAACAGGGGCACCAAACTCGGACTCACTAGGCCTAATCCATCCACGGTCAATCATGTCATCGATCTGTCTCCGCAGCTCCTCCAACTCGCCTTGTCCCATACGATAGACACAGCCCTTTGGAGGAACACTCCCTTCTATTATCTCGATTTTGTGCTTGACTGGACGCTCGGGAACTCCGCGCGGTTCAGCCAACACTTCCAAGAATCGATCTAATAGGAGGCGAATGTTTGCTGGGATTTCGGGTGGAGGATCATCCTCATCAGGCGAAAAAATCAGATTGGGAATTTACAGCAATCACAACCGGTTTTGAGGCATTCGGATCAGAATTAGATTGATTATTTACAGCAGAAGTAGGTGGAACAGAAGTAGAAGTAGTAGAGTTACCTTCAGAAGAAGAAAATGCAGCAAAAGTAGAAGGCACATGGAAAGGCTTTACAAGAGCTATATGTACAAACTCAGCCTCCTTGCGCCTGCGCACTGACCTGCAGAATTTGTTTGCACTTAGAAGATTCACAGGGGACTCGCGCGTCTCGTCTAGTAAGACGGTACGCTCGTTCCCCTCGGCATCGAGAACCACGAACTGATTGTCCGCCCATGTGGTCCTTAGGCAATGAGCCTTTAGCCATCCCAAGCCAATGACCGCGTCGAACGGACACTTCTCCAAGACATAAAAATTTAGCTCATGTGTGACAATGCGTTCTTTGTCAAAGGTGATGCGCACACCTTTGACAACATGAGTAGAAGTGACAACCTCTTGGTTGCCCACCTGAGTCCGGCAAGGGTTCTGCAGTTCCACTTGCTTCATACCCAGGCCCGCCTTACGAATCCCGTTCGGAGAGAAGAAATTAGTGGTGGAGCCACTGTCAATCAACACACGGATGTATCGACGGTTAATGAGTAGTTTAAAGAAGGTCAGCTCCGCGCTCCCCTGAACACGGCGTTGCTGCTTGAGCTGCAGCCAATGCTCCATGTGGGCGTGGAGGTCAACTTCTCTAGACTCCTCCCAAGGCTCAGTGTATAATACTTGGACTGCACCAGCCTTGGAATCAGCATCAGTTCGGGTTTCAAGAGCAAGCTGCTGATCAGATCCAGGCTCCTCGGAAGGGCCTGCAACAAACTGCCCAACTTTCCTTGCTGTAGAGTGTTGATGACTCCTCTACGCCCCTTGCCTGTTTCCCTGAAGACGATAGCAATCCTGCACAGCATGCCCAGGCTTTGAACAATGCAAGCATACRYGCAGTTWGGATCTTCTTTCCCATTCTTTTTGGCTGATGCGGAGGGCTTCCCAAGGTTTGGTGGAAGCGTCCTCCGGTTTCTCAGGGATCTTAGCATTCTTGGGACGGTGTATAACTGTTCCCTTACCCGAACCACGGTTAGGCCCCTTATTTGAAGCAGTCTTTCTGAATGCATTAGGTTTTTCATCGTCATTTCTATCACACTCAATGGCTGATGCAGAACAGCCCGTATCGGAGTCCGGCTCTAGATCATCATCTAGAGACAGATCATCCGCATAAGACTGATCTTCAGCCTCCCGATGGTCATGCAGTGCAATCTGGTTGCTGCTTCCAAACCGCTTGCGTTGTGGTTTTCCACCTGCAGCGGGCGCCTTCTTGCGCCTGGCGAGGTCCTTGGCCTCTAGGTTGACTAGATCCTTCATGAGCTCTCGCCAGGTAGCATGGTCTTTGAGTGCTAGCAGAGAGAGGTATTCTTTAGGGGCCACTCCCATGACTACATCCATGCAAGACACGTCAGTCATCCCCAGATCCGGAGTGGTGAATAGACCTGTCAAGTGTTGTTCTAAAGCTTGCATGGATGACCTCCATGTTTGGCCTTTGAGGGCCTCAAGCTTCAGCCTAGCCTTGATCGCAGCGTGTTACCGGTCAAGGAGAAGATCTTCAAGGGCCCCGATAGGGGTAACCTTCAGCCATTCAGTCAAGTCTATGCGGTCATAGCCTGCAGCAACAACTAGGAGCTCAATGTGGTTGCGTACGGCGGGCTCGGTATTAGTCCCCATGATCATACTTCGGTCCTCTTGCGGTGTCCGCATGACCTCGAAGTATGACCTCATGGAACTAATCCAAGAGGTGATGTCAGCCTTCCCGTCGTACTTGGACGGCAGCGTGGCCGCCCGCTTGTCCACCATGGGACCGTTGTACTGAACGCTAGTAAGAACTGCGGCATTTTAGGCTGAAGTCCCTGCATTTGGGACTGTGACCAGTGCAGAACTGTCGGTGCTGCCGCTCGAGGAGCTGGCACCGGTTCCTGCACTTGCCACAGTTCCGCTGGCCCTTGGAACGAGGGTTGTGCTAGACTGAGAGACTGGGATTACAGCAGATCGAGAGTTAGGAGGGCGGGGGGCAGACAGTTGGGACTGTTCAAGGCTATTTACTTTAGCCTGCAGCTCTTGGTTCTGCTGCTCAAGTGCTGTCACACGGGACTCGAGATCTTCCAAGTTCCGCAGCCGGACCAAGGCTGCGACGACAGCAGCTAGCCTCTCCTGGAACCGGTCAGCATTGGCTTCCGGAACCAGTAGGAGGGCCTCCTGCGCAACTATACTCGTAGCTCTAGTTGCTGCCTCCGCCTCCCTTTCCCTCTGTACGGCATCACCATACAGTTTTTGAAAGAACGGTTTCTGACTCTCGTCTGCTGCGTCCAGCATGGCCTGCCATTGGTCAGATGTGATGACAGCCATGCTGGAGGAAGGAATGTCAGTAGTGCTCTCAAGAGGGGTCCGCTCTCTCCTTACGTTTGGACGAACACTCCTCTTGCCCCTCCTCACACTCTCAAACAGCACACCCTCACTCTCCCTTTCCTCTCTTTTCGCTGTCTGCGCACGCGTCTCAACACCGGACACAGGTAGTTCAGGTCAAAGAAACAAACAGAAAACCACTCAAAGAAGAAGGTAGAACTCCTAGCCGGAGCGGCGAATCATTTGGACTGAGAGTGTGGCACGCAGCAGAAGAAAAAAATAAAATAAATAAAATAAAAAAATAAAACAACAGAGAGGTCTAATTTATAGAACGGGCCCGATCAGATCAGCTGGAGATCCCCTCTTGTTTAACCTGACAGAGGACGTGTCATCACAATAAATAAGACGAAGAAGACTAACTGCAGCAATGGAGATTTCGAGGGGTGCAGATGGTCGCCGAGTCAGACGCGGGGCAGTGTGTGATCACACGCGGTAAGACCAGTCAAGATCCCCTTGAAAGGAATGCCCTTGCTGTCTGTGTGTCCCCCAGATTCAGCACAGCAAAGCAATGCACTGACGGCAGCAGATCTGGGCCCGAAGGTCCTGTCCCGTTGGGCCTGGTCCCACTGGGTCCCAAGTGGTCCCGAGTAGGCCGTGGACCAGGTCTAACGAGACAGGGGTACCAAGTCAAACCCAAACTGTCTCTATCGTACTGAAAAGGAAAAGACAACTTTCAGCAAGAACTTACCCCTACTACCGTTCAGAAGTGAAAAGACAATGCACTGTAGAAAGATAAGTCATTCAGAACAAGATACATCATCCATTCATCGATCAGGTGAGAAAGCAATCCACATGCTCAACACACACAACCAAGACTGCAGAGAAGGGGAAGAGATCCCATCACACCCCCAGCAGGTCATGCAGCACCAAGCAACCTCCCACGGGCTTACCCAGGTCACACGGCACTTACCTGTGAGGCCCGGCCTTTAAAGATGGATAACGAGTCACTCCCCTCTCATATAAGTCCTCCTGACCCCTAGCTACCACTACACGAAGTGTCCTAGCATGACTAAGAGGGCCTTCCTACACCCTTGTTGCAAAGCCGGATCCCCCGTCGATGCCTGAAGACACAAAGTAGCAACTTGCAGCAATCCGATGCAGATATGGCAACCTCCGATCAAGTCTCCCTCTTGAGGGGAAGCCCAAAAGTCACTCAATGTCTTCCTGAAGTCCAGGTGCGAGTACCTCTCACTCTCTACTCCCTCTCGCTTACTCCAATCAGCCTCCTTTGTGTCTCGCCACCCCATACATTCACTCAAGCAACCTGGTTGGGTCCAATGTCGACCCTACATGACCTAACCAGGTGGGGGCAGCATCCCCATACCTCGCTGCCCCACTTAACCCTAACTTCCAACCCTAATCCGAGATTAGGTTAGCCCTAACCTAATTCGGAATTAGGGTTAGGGTGACTAACACCTCTCGCCAGCAAGTAAGTCCGCTCCGATACCAATTATTACGATCCTGGTCATTTCCCAAGTGCAAATTCACAATGAAAGACAATGCCACCCAATTGCGAAAGAAATGAAAGCACTTGCAAAGAGATAAAGACCAGAGGAAAGGTAAAGAAGAAGAAGAAGAAGAATTACACCAGCAAGACCAATGACAATTCCCCCTTCTCTCTCCACCTTCCTCCTTCCTCCTTCTCTTCACCAATCTTATTCTTCTCTCAATAATAATAATAACAATGAATGGATGAACCAGAATCAATGTCCGAAGTTCCCCCTTACTGCTGACTCAGCTCACAACAACAACAACAACAACAAGTCCACCATGGCTATGTCTTCCCTCCTTCAACCTCCTCTCTCATGCATAGGCCATGGCGGACTACTGGGTGGCAGCCATGGTGCTGCCCTGATGTCCAGMAGACAACCCAAAGCAGCTATGCCGCTGCTTGACTTGGTCCKCTATGCCTGACCCTGCCTCGAGCTGCCCTGGTGCAGCGCTACCCCAACTGGGGCCTTCYAGATGCAGCGCCCAACAAGGTGATRAAGACRGTGTCCACCATAGCCAGGTAAGTGCCCTACCACTCTCCTACCATGTCCMCCTTCTTCCTCCTTCAAGCTGGGGTGCTCCCCCTTGCCAGGCTGAGCCCCAGCGGACCTTCACCTCCAAGCAGCGCTGCGCTCCAGCAGCATGTCGCCAATCCTTGCATACCGCAAATGAGGAAGAGCCTTCCGCTCTTCCTGAAGATATAGTGGCCTACYGGCCTCCTGGGCGGTGACTTTCCAGGCCAAGCGGCCTTCCAGGCAACCGGTACCTCCTCCCTTTGGAGGGAAACATCATTGCAGGCTCTGTTATTGTCCGCACAGGCCCTAGACCCGGGCTACTTGGACTGGTACCGGCCTACCCCCAACCTACCGCTACTGGACCTCTAAAAATGCCAACTTTTTGTCTTCTTCTGCTCGGCCTACCTGCTACTTGAGTGTTTTCCCCAGCTGCTCTAAGTGYCGTGGGCCTATCTCCCGCTACCGGAGTGTTTTACCCCCCCTGCAACCCTCCAGAGTCACGGCCACAGGTAAGTACCGGCCCGCTGGGCCTTGCAACCAACAAGTACCCTTGCAGGTCAAACACACACATACCCCACCGACAAGCACTCAGACAGGCATGCACGCACACACACACACAACCAGCAAGCACTCAGACAGGCATGCAACCACCAGGCACGCACACACACAGACTTGGAACCACAGCAGAATGCGGGAATCACAACAAGGCATCCATTCCAGTGACAAATCCCAGAAATCGGCAGTGTTCTCAGTCTGTGCTTTTGGCGGGTCATTACATGGGTCTCTCTGTAAATATCTCGGATTTCCATGTTTTCACATGGCTGCACCATTTTGAAAAGGGCTGTATGTCCCACGCCATATTCCATCTTCCAACTTTCAGACATACGCTCTCGACATGGGTGCTTCTCTCTCTCTCTCTCTCTCTCTCTCTCTCTCTCTCTCTCTCTCTCTCTCTCTCGCGCGCGCGCGCGCGCGCGCGCGCATTGTTCTGGTCATCGTCGCCGTCCAGTTGCCCCACTTGTCATCCTCTCAAGCTCGCACTGATGCCGAACGACATGGCGGGCGCAACAGTATACCCCGGCGTGACATACCCAGCGACTGTTCTTTTTTTCCCCTTCCCTTTCTCTGGGCCTCGCTCCACTACTCTCCAAATGTGCAAAATGAGAATGAAACATGGTAAGATACACCGTGATATTTCTTGTCTTTTGTGCACCTAGAGAGCAGTTGAGCAAGGACCTCTGCTCCCCGAACGTTCCTTTTTGCTCTAACCGTTGAGACAATTTCATCATAATTTTCCTTGCGGCGCCTTTTCTTTTTTCCAAACGGGCAGTATGTGCGGGCAGCGTGTTTTCGCTTGCAATGCCCGGCCAGAATCTATACCCGGTAGACTTCTGTGGCATACTCAGTTCCACACGGGCCCAGCAGGGCCCGACCAGGTAGGCCAGGGGTTAGTAGAGTTCACGGTCTGTGTCGTTTTGGCCCACATTGAGGCCCGTAGGGACGGTAGGCCAGTTTAGGCCTGAGAAGGACCGGTACCACTTAGAGGCCCTGAAGGCCTCGTTTCGGATACAGGCCCTGGGGTGCGTTTTGGCGCCAGACCCTGATTCAGAGGCCGCGCCGTTTCAGTAGGCCGATTGAGGCTCGGCCTCAGTTTGGGCGCCAAACTTTGAGGCCCAGCCTCAGTTTGAGCGCCAGACTCAGCAGCTGAGGCCGACCCAGAGCTATATATAGCTGGGTCCAGCCTCAGTCTAGGCATTGAGTAGAGGTATTCTTCGGACGATATCAGTGTGGTAGTAGTCGACGATAGGACTAGTCTTCCAGCGCTGGGCGGTGATAGGGCTTAGAGTAGCGCAGGAGGGAGAGATAGTGGCGGAGGCCAGGGGACTTACCTGAGACTTACCTGCGACATCATCGCTCCAGCCCCGTGTTACATGCTGCGCCTGCAACAGGCTGCACGGGCCATTTTCAGGCCCTGTGTCGTTTCAGCCTAAAACAGGGCCTTTCCGGCCCTGAGTCTTTTCAGCCTGAAACTGAGGGCCATTTTCAGGCCCTCGTAAGACCGACCTGCCCTGAAACTCAGGCACCAGACCAGGGTTTTAGCTCAGGCCACGTTTTGGCATTGGCAAGACTCTTCTCAGTCCACCATCTCCCTCTCACCCTTTCGCTATCTGCCTTCACTGCATCAGCAGACTACGAGAGAGAGCTTGGTGACATTTGGATCCAGACTCGATGTTGGGCTTCAGACATTTTGACGAGGGATTATTTGGGACTTGTAACGAAGACTTGGTGTTGACGACTTTCCCATCTACCCTCTCCTCTTCTTCGTCTGTTCCCCTCTTCTTCGTCTGTTCCCTTCCTCTTCGTCTGTGCATGATCAGGACCTGGCGCATTCTTCCTGTGTGCAGCGCGAGGCCTCCTTCACACCTTGTGATGAAGATGATATATGTTTAGTCTGCATTGCAACATTGATTGGGCTCGTCACTGGTATTCTAGCATTCTGCGCTGTCTTGTGCTACGTGAGGGAGGTCATTCCCGGTCAGGTCAGGACTTGTATCTAAGTCTTCCACTGCGCTATAAAGCACCATTTTTGTATGTATCAGAATGCACACTGCTTGTTGAGATTCTACTTGCACTGCATTATCCATTCAGTCCTTTTTATCACACTGCGGATCCTTGGTTATATATGTACATCGCCCAACTGGACATGTAACAGTGCTTCGTCTTCAGCACCTCCGTAGCTGCATCAAGGCGCCACCTTTCGCAGGTCAGTACCTGGTACTGTGTGTGTGTGTGTGTGTGTG
>BFEA01000032.1:3802008-3815673 GCA_003427395.1 Chara braunii
CTCTCTCTCTCTCTCTCTCTCTCTCTCTCTCTCTCTCCCCCCTTCCCCCACCCCCTTCAGCATCCACCTCATTGTGTCACGGGCCACCGGCTTTTTTGCATCACGTGGTGCTTCTGGGCAGGTTTCTTCTCCAAATGCGTATACCTTGTGGCAGGGAAAAAAGGGCCTCATGAGGGTAGCTCATGGCTTCTTTTTCTGCAGCATGGTTCATGCACACAGCCTCTTTTCTAGTCTGCTGAATGGCGGTACTGGTCAGCCCGATCATAAAAGCGGCCAGTGGTGGTACTGCAAGCAGAAGGCCCATATGAACCTGTCCCACGGCTGGGTCAGCACTTGTGCCCAGGAAACCAATTGTACTGTCTCATGGGACAGCATCAAGCGAGATCCTGTCATCCCTGTGAGAAGTAGGGGACAATATTGAGGCTTGAGGGACAGCCTAGGCATTGTATCTCAAAAGACTAGAGAAAGTAGAAATCGGCATGGGTCATAGATGCACAGCCAATCAATCACAAATCATCCACGAGGCAAAGTTGCATGGGCCAAGAGGAGAGGAGGGGGGGGAGGGGAAGGGGGGTTTAAAAAAATAGACGATAAGTTCAGTGCAAGGCCATAGGTCCTGACATTTGGTGATTTGAATGCATCCGGAAGACAGAAGTGAATTTGTTCATAGAAATATGAACCTCTTACTGACCATTTTCTTTAATCAAGATGAGGTCCAGTGAGCATCATGGGGGTAATCTCGAATGAATGAAATGCAGCCACCCCCTTTGCAGTCGCTCTATCCTATTACAACGGGTGGCACCCCAGTTCACTAACCACTGGGTGATTAACAAAATGCATCGTACACAGCAGGGTGGGACCGCTGACCCGACTTTTTTGCATCCTGTGTTTTTAATTTCAAACTTCAAACTTCGAATGAATGCAGGCTTCAAACAAGGCAAGCATCGTGTCTTCCTTACCGCCTCTTCCACTTCTTTGCTGGACATGACTGATGTGTCTATCTTGCTCCGGCTGACCTGCGGAGAGCAAAGCAAAGCAAGACTTAGCACAATGGACAGCAACTCGCTTTGTGGCTAATGGTACACATATGTGACTGTTAGCAAAGGGAACATAAGTTCAAACCCTGATGGATACAACAAATGTTAGGACATGACCGATGTGTCAACTTTGCTCCACTAATATGCAGAAAACAAAGCAACGCAAAACTCAGGACAACGAACCAACCCATCCTTCTGGCTGAATGGTACAGACATGTGACTCATGATAAACAGACCATAGGTTGAAAGCCTGATGAATACAATGATGTGAGGGGTTACCCGTCTTTGAAAATGAAAGCAACATGAACCAAAACAAATGAATGCTGGAGCCATAAGTTCTCTAACCACCACTGACTTTTACAACCACCCTGGTTACCAGGAGTTTTGCTCTTTCTTAGCTGGTCCATTGGATTGACAATCCGGTGGCTTGACAGTTTCTTTTTTCCTGACTGCAGGGGGTTGGCCCAACATTTCAGGAGGTAGTGGTGACTTGAGAAGGAAAACTGATTGCCAAGCAAACTCCTTCGTTTTCTACTTCTTCTTCTTCTTCTTCTTCTTCTTCTTCTCCTTCTTCTTCTACTTTTCTTTCTTTCTTTTTCTTTCTTCTTCTTTGGTCTCTATCACTTTGCAAGTGCTTTCGTTTCTTTTGCAATTGGGTGGCATTGTCTTTCCTTGTGAATTTGCGCTTTGGAAATAGCCAGGATCGTAACAGGGCAGGTAGATGGTAAAACTGAGGAATCGAAGCTACCAGTAGCCTTGCAAGTTGCAACATCTCCAAGAGCGCTGGAGGTGGGCAGAAGGCTATCTATGAGTGAGGCACTGATGCATTGCATCAATTTGCGAAGGAACTTTCTATTTTATTCGCTGATGTAGGTTTTCATCTATGCTGGGCAGTCACCCGGCTGGGCACCACACTTTAGGGCACTTCCAATGAGCAGCTTGGAGGATTGTTACTGTTCACAATGGACTCCTAAAAGCTCCAACTTTGACAGGTCGTAAAAGATCACTTTCAGCCTTTTACTACCCTTTAAGGCATTTAGGACTTAGCAATCCAAGTTGCCCAGCTCCCCACCTTCCATAGCATTGTCCTTCAGAAGCATGGAAGGACCAAACAATAATTGGTTAGTTATCCACATTAATCGGATTGAAAGTCCACACGCCACCGACATCCATCAGATTGGAGGTCCACGCACAATCAACATGCATCAGATCTGTTGTATTCATCAGGGTTTGAACTTTGAACCTATGATTTGTTCTATACCTCACTCACTGAGGCGCCACAGTGAGTGAGCTATCAAAGAATAAAGGCTCAAGTTTCCATCTTGGTGTCATCGAGGATGACGCCTATACCATCTACTGTCCCTCAACGGAAATCTAGGATTTGGAAATAGACCCAACAGAACGGTCCTGGAAGATGAGTGGAGGAGCTTTGGAATGTAGAGTTGAGGACGAATCTGTTACTTTACACAACTTAGGATATAAACGTAGGCTGCATTCGGCAGGGATGGAGGGTAAAGAAGCAAAATGTAACAGATACATACCATGCACATCTCTCTCTCTCTCTCTCTCTCTCTCTCTCTCTCTCTCTCTCTCTCTCTCTCTCTCTCTCTCTCTCTCTCTCTCTCTCTCTCTCTCCTCCCAGCAAAAGCATCCTAAGGCAACTCCATGAGCACAGCTGTGGAAAATTATGGAAGGCAGGGACTACTTACTATATGACGATCTGAACTAACATCCGCAGGATAGTCACACAAGTCTGAGACACCAACCAGCCTGTCACCTACACCTGTGACCAGCACAGTTCACAAATTGAGACATCATCATCACACAAAGTCAAAAATACATTTTTTAGCAAAAAAAGTGTACGAGTGGGAATAAAAAAGAAAGGGAGTATAATCAGGCACTGCTCATACTCGCAGAAGATGCCAGCCACCAGCCATGAGACAGTAGGGGCACACTCACACTAGGCATTCTTGGACTTCTTTCTGGATACCCACTGTTACGCCCCCTTTTGTACTAATTAAAACCGAATCGTGCCTCGGACTTCCAACATAGTGCAGACTGAAAAGCCACCTAATCAGTGGAAATGGATGTGGGCTCAGGATTGAAAAGACACACTTGTCCAAGCCGAGAAGACATTCAGAAATTCACTTCGAGTTTGTGCCACGTCTCATTGCTGCTGTGTTATAAATATAGTCAGCGCCCTGATTCAGCAGGAATAGGGCCTGACCTTTAAAGTTTATAAAAGACTTCACAGTGATTCTAACATTCATCGCCCGAGCAGACTACTCTACAATGGCACATGAGGCCAGTCAGTGTTTGGGTTGCATAAGATTTTGAGCTGAGGAGCAGCCGTTGCCTGTGGTAAGTTGCCACCCCTTGTGGACAGTGGAAACACCGCATCCAATTCTCAGGGCCTAGCTCCACCACTCACCAAATGTATAACATTAGAATGAATCTTCTGCTAAAACATGGAACCATACACCGCCATATGGTATGTCTTTTGTGGATGTGGTGAGTAGTGGAGAGTGGCCCCTTGGGGCACTGTAACTTCTTAAGTATATTCATAAGAAAACAAAATGAAAAAACGAGAGAGCTACAGGCATCTTCGTCCTAACCCATAACTGCCGACATGCAGACCTGAATGCCAATCTTCAGCATACATTGGTGGTCGGCTGGCCTCACCAAACATATTTTGTGACTTCTGCGAGACAGTGTGGGGCAGGATGCTATGGGGCAATTACACCCTTCTCGCAAATTCGTCCACCACTGTGTGGGATTTGCAGAAGGGAGGGGGAAGGCCAGTTACCACACCCCGCCTAAAAAAGAAAACTGGAATGAGCTCTATTTTGAATTTTCATGATCCGCGATTTCAAAATTTTTGGGGGAGGGGCCTGGGGAATTCGAAATTCGCAGCCCTTGCGCAAAAAAAAAAATTTGGGCCGCCGGTTTCCGAACGCGCGCAGTGAGTTGAACATTTTTGCCGGGGGGGGAGCGGGGGGGGGAGGGGGGGGCGTAGGAAATTATGAAACCCCTACTTTTTTGTTTTTGTTTTGGACCTTAATTTTTCCGGTGCAGTGCGCAGCATGTGCGCGAATCCGTGCACCGAGGTGTGCCGCAACTATGGTTTGACCTCTATAGCAAGCAACATGAAGTATAACAGAGGCTTGTAATGTTTGATTTCTTTGGGGTACCCCTTTCATTTGTTCTTGCAGCTCCCCCTTTACCGTGCCTCTCATATACAGGGCTCGCCACGTTGATTGCGGTTGAGCGCGAGCTGCCCACATCCCCGTGTGCCATTATGGACCACTTGCACACTATGAAAGGAGGCAGAGCAAAAGCAGAGGTATATTCCTGTTCATTTCTTCTCAGATCTTCAACTTATATGTTGTCTGTTCTCTTAATGATGCTCATTTGTATGTATTACTAGTAATACACAAGAGGAGGGAGGAAGGAAATGGGAGGTGGAGTTCTGAAAGGGTTCTAACTTCTAAACAGTGACCGATGGGGCAGAGAGAGACGGTTAACGGGGGCCCAAATATTCGTCGTTTTCGTTGGCAATTGCGGTGCGAATTTCATCAAAAATTTTAAAAACAAACGATACATCAAAATTCGTCGAAAATAACACCCCTGGTTAACCGCATGTGGGGGCAGACCACTCTAGAATGGCACATGAGGCTAGTCAGTGTGTGGGTTGCATAAGGTTTGACGAGCAGTCGTTGCCTATGGTAAGTACCTTTGGTAAGTGGCCACCTCTACAGACCGGGAAGGGCAGGTTTGGGTGCGGCCTGTGGAAACACTGCATCCAATTCTCGCAGTCGCTTCTACTGCATCGAATGGCACGGCGTAGACAGATGTCACAGGCTACGTGGCTCCTACATGCTAGGAACACAGAGGCCCGTCGACCGCAGTTGTAGAGGCATTGCCGTTCCAGCCCCTGTCTACAAATTGGACATGACATGTCAGGGTGCCGTACATGAGTGCAGCGTAGAGTGTCATCACCCGTATGAACTTTGAAGACAAAAGCTCGTCCAGGCTATCCCTTCATAATCCTCAGGCATAAGGCATGTGAACCACATGCTAGCTGAATCACAAAGCGGCATGGAGCAAGTTTCTTGGGTTTAGTCAGTATTTATTCCTTCTCCATGGGTAGATGACGACGGGGGAGATTGATCCAAAGCAAGGGCGTTTAGCTGAGCAGATCCAAAATTGAAACAGCTATACCTCTGTAGCAAACATGAGTGTGTTTGTGTCCGGGTATTGTTGTGGGCCTTTGTGTGTGTGCCAGGGCATGTGTGTGTGTGTGTGTGTGTGTGTGTTGTCGAGTGTCTGCATGTGTGTGTGCATGTGCATGCGTGTGTCAAACAAGTATTGCTGCTTTCTTTGGGAGGGTCGTTTTCTTGGTGCCGCTTTCATGGGGCCAGCCGTTTTGTTTTTGGGAAGCATCAACAAATAAAATGTGGGCCAGTACATCCTTGCTGGGGGTGAGGAATTGAGCTTAGGAACTACTCCCTGCATAGAGTAGATGGACAATCCTACGTGCAGTCCATTTCGGCTGCTTCTACTTGGTGGATTGCAGGTCGTGGATTCTGGCTACTTTCGTACTTGGTAGATTTCGGTTGGTAGGTATTGGTTACCGCTATGGGTTGCTGTGTGTAGGCAGGGGTTGCTGTGGGTAGGCAGGTAGGTAGGTATTTTGAGGTAAAATTGAGAGAAATGTAGCTCAGTTTTTTTTTTTGTTTTTTTTTTCCAGTGTGGGCCAGTACCCTGCTTCAACCTCTAAACCGAAAGCATGGTAACAGCCCAATGATGTGTGCTGTCCATTTGCTAACTCAATGCACGACGACAGCAAAATGATTGGCCGTGTAGCGGTATCATTAACCTATTTAGAAGTAAGGAAAGCCACTCCCTCTAGAACCACCCAATTAGTCACGCCCATTACACATGTATACCAAAAGAGTCGTCAAGAAACCCTAGCTCTTCGGTTGATTCTTGAAGGCGCTTTCTGGACAACAAAATAAGGGAGGGCGCGGATGCTGAGTTGATGAGCCCCCGCATCACATAGTGGGATTTCTGACAAGAACACTTGCACACACACCCCTAGTACCACTTCCAGGGGTTTTTTAACCTGCAGATCCCCTGCCCCTCTTCCCATTTACACACGCTCGCGTGCACACACACACGCACGTACACACACACACACACACACACACACACACACATATTCCGCTCTTGCTAGCTCTCTCTCCTGGTAGATTGAGTGATTAGGATTGGGCTTGTTTGTTTATTATACATGGCCTAATTCTTTTGCCTGGGTGGCCATGAGTTTTTTTGGGGTCCAAATTTACGTTTGGAGTTTTGGCCACGGTATATTCGTAAGGAGGCTCAGAGAGTGTTTGCTGTGGGTGTCATTCCCACGAAGTGCTCTTTTGGAGCACATGGAAGAAATGGGGGCTTATAGGGTGTTTTAAGCCATAGCACTCCTGCTGTCGCATGGTGGAGATCTTGTCGATTTGACATAGTTTGCACAGTGGCTTAGTTGTTGCAGTATGAGATCATTTGATTCCGCCGTTTGTGATGCCAGGGGAGGTTCATGGCACTGTTTGTCTGATTTCTGGTGGTTTTGTGCACCGACTCAGAAGGCTCTCTAAGTTTTTTCAGACCAAGCCCTGGGGGTTGCAGTCGTGGACAGTGCTTTCTTGTTGGGGGCGGGGCTGTTGGGTTGTGGTACAACTAATTGTCTATGTTCTGTGTGATTGTCAGTCGTTTGGTATTGCCTTATGCCCTCCATCCTTTCATAGATTACATTATATTTGTGCAAGTGTGCCGCTTTGGCGGGAGACGGGTGTGTGGGCACTTGGCACTTAACCACACAAACGTGGCCAACCTTGCACATTCTACTATGCTGCCTATCTATACCTTTTGTGTTTTATGGACGATCTGTCATGGTTTGTGGATGGAATTAGAGAGAGAGTTTGGGGTTCTTTGACACACACACACACACACACACACACACACACACACACACACACACACACAAAGCAGGTCTCTGCCCCACTTTTCTCCTTGGGTTTCTACGTGCAGTAAGATACGATATGACTCTTCCATGACTGTTCCCTCATGTGGTAGTTGACCAGGTCTTTTTGGTCAGTTAGCATTGGAGTTTCAGTCCTGATTTTCGATCGAACAGAACTATGCTCACCCAGCTCCATGAGGATCTCTGTCGCACTGGGCAGCAACGAGACAATCTGAGAAGGATACCTCACAGGAGCATCCTGTGACATCTGCCTGCTCCCAGCGCTCCCAAGGCCTCCCCTCCCTTCCGCTGCCCCATGCATTATGGGTGACTCGCCATCCCCAAAGTCCCATGATGACAATGTCTCCGTCTCGTCGTCATCTCCTGCCTCTCTCTCCCTCACATGTTCGCTGAAGTCCATATCCCTGGATCCTATATGTCCATTGCTGTCCAGACTTGTGCTCCTGTACACATTCCGCACACACTGCTCCTCTGTCATGACCGCCCTTTCCTCCCTCTCCCTTTGTCTGTTCCTCTCAGGACTTCCCATTTCCTCATACGAGCTATCTGTCCCATTACCCCTGTTTCTTGATCCATCATCCTCCCTCAGTGCTAACTCTTGGTCCCGTCCATAGTCACTCCAGGTGCCTGAACTACAGCGACTCACATTCCTCTCTCTCCTTCTCACATAGTTTGAATCCGACCGTGAACGCCATTCATTGTTCCTTTGCTCCTCTCCTGATATTGTTGACATATCCCAGTTGTCTGATGCCGAATGCATCAAACTACCTGCTGCAGCTCCTACAACCCCATTCCTCAACCTCTCCGGCCTGCCTCGGTTATTCCAGTTGTCCAGTTCTGGCCGGGTCAATGTACCGACATGCTCATTCTTCACCCAATCCCATGGGTAACTGCTGACCATTGATGACGAGACATCCATGGTTCCTGGTGCTCGCCCTTTTTCCGACCATGGAGTCTGCATTAGTCTTCGATGATCCTCTTTCAGCTCCTCCACAAAAGGGGGTGGTGGGGAGATAATACCGTTTCCCCTGTTTTCATGCTTATTGAAACCCTCGATCTCACTCACAACAGGTTGAGAGTTCATCCCACCACCGCCTGCGTACAGTGCAATACCCTTCGGGAGACCCAAAGCTGCTGTGACAGCCTCTGCAGCTGCTGCGCCAGCCGCTGCTGCTGCTACAGGCCCTGCATCTGCCACAGCTGCTGCTGATGCAGCAGCAACAGCAGCTGCTTTTACGCCTGCTACTCTGAACTTAGAAACATCAACAAACATCACAACCACGAGCCCAGAGCCCAATCCAAACGATCAGATCCAACTGTTCAGAACGGAATGAGGTCCGCAACACTCATTTCTTAGTAGTTCATTCCGCTGGACTTAACAGTGACTAACTCTTTGTAAAGGGGGCATGTAGCCCCTAACAGTATTGTGCCCATCTATTTCCATCATAAATGGAGCATCCTTTAGAGTTTCCTTTTCACAAGTGAGTTCAGGGCTTTTCTGTTTTGTCATGCAGACAGTCATCAAGCACGAAGGCAGAATTGCCAAGATTCACATGTTACCCCTTAGCAAACCCATGCCTTTCAGACCAGAACTGGTTGGAGATTAAAAGAGCAAGGTCAAAGGCATGAAGAAACAAAATCTCAAAAGCAACAATGGCAGATAATCACAGGGAGTACAAGCAAACTGGTTGCAACATACACAAATGCAACTAGAAATAAACAGATCATCATGAGCTCAAATCCAGGTGAATTCAGTAATGTTAAGGGCTAACCCCCTTTTGAAAAAAAAAAACTACCTTCTTCCCCCGAACATAAATCATATGTGTTGTATTCCAATAGAACGAACCCTATGTGTTGTATTCGTTTACAAGTTACAACGCATATGCGTTATGTTCGGGGGAAGAAGGTAGTAAAATTATAAAATAGAAATAACAGGAAGAGAGAGAGAGAGTGAATAAACAGTTCCATTATGGAGAGGCAAACAGACCAGGGGCTGAGAAGAGATCTCCAGCCATTCTTTTAAGTCAGGATTTAAGGGAGGGAGGATTATCAATCGTTCTTTTATTCTGGGGGGGGTCAGTCCGGTTGTTTATCACCAGCAAACATGAACAAATGCAGAAAGTAGTAAGAAGAGCAGCTTTGCCCTGGCACTAGTCATGTCCGGCACTGCAGAGGGGGGGAGCAAGACTTTCATCTGCTTGCATCCCTCTAGCCCGGAGACACTCAGCTTACCCAGACGCTCAGGGGGGTTCAAGCCTCAATCATCAGCTCCCTCTGCTCTACAACAATGCCCCTGCTGCTAAGGGCTGCCACAATAAATGGCATACCTGCATTAATTATTTATTACCTTATCCCAACAGGCTCAACTCTTGCGAGAGCCGACGCCGCAGAGTTGGAAACAAATATATGAAACACAGCATGGTATTTATTGGAAATCCCAGAGCCGTTCTGTTAGCGGGAATGATATGAGCATCTTCCACTAGCAGATCTCGTCTCAATCACCCCGATCTATTGGTGTGAGGCTGCACCTTCTGGAAACCGGGTCCAGCGTCCCATATGCATTCCAGTCCCATTTCAACACCGCGGCCATTACCCGGCTTCGGCTAAATGAAAAGGTAAAGAAAACCAGAACGTTGGCAAGATGGCCAGCCTCGTCGGCCCTCCTGGGCCACCAGACAGACAGAATGTACCTCTGGCTGTGTCCTCTGCTGCTGTGATATGTGTGTGTGATGTGTGTCCACTGCTCTTGCCCGCCTGAAGTTTGATCAACACCGCCTGTTACCCGCCTCCATACCACTGCAGGTCCACCAATGACAGACGATGTGGAGGAAGGAGATCTGGGAATTCCGAGGGTGAGCGCTTTGGGATTGTTGCTTCCGCTGATGTCCAGTCCTTGACAGAAGGTCTGTACTATCGTTTAGGTGCCACAACCTCGGCTTGACCACCCCCCTCCCACGGGATGTTGGCTATCCAACCCCCTTGTTCACTCCCCAGCCATTCCTCTGAGAACCGCTTGATTGCTTATGTTATATCCTTCTTCTATTGATGACAATCCAATTTCGCTTTCACGTTCATCCATTGGTCTGTGATGTCCAGTTGGATTTGCTGTTTTATAATGTCTGTCATTTCTTCCCCTGCTATGTGCACATCCTTCATGACATGTATGCATCTCTTTCGCCAGAGTGCCCCGAGGACCGCTCTTCTCCCCACTTTGGAGCTGTCTTGTCAGAAGCTACAAACCCCACACAGCAGTGCTCTCCAATCCCATGGCCAGGTGGACTCGGTACCTAGCTGACGCCAGATCCAGTCCTACCAGCGCCATGTAAGGATTGCCCCCGAGCACTGTTCAATGGTTTCCAGGATTTTGAGGGGGGGAAAGCTACTCTGACATCGCTTGCACCAACAGAGCGCCAGACACCTTTGTTCCAGATAGGTCCGGTCTATCAGCCAATCATTTGTGGGTAAGCACCGGTGTTCTATCAGCCATTGCAGAGACGCTATTTTCGCTGGTTTGGACTCGGTTGCTGTGAACCAACTAAAGGGCCTGAGGTCTGCTGCACCCACATGCAGGTGGGTCATCCATCGGTTCTGTACCACCTCCTTAAGATTTACCTTAGGTGACTTAGGTCTCAGCATTCTGTAGGAGGTTAAGATTTACCATAGGTGACTTAGGTCTCAGCATTCTGTAGGTGGCTTTCACCTCCAAGCTGGCTAATTGTTTGTTCTTGCAGTTCCCACGTTGGTTTGCGGGGACCACTGCCATTCCACCAGGTAAAAGGGCAGTTTTGAGATTGTGATGTCTGGCTGGAAAGTCATCCAGTCTTCCTTGACCCAGAGTGCTCTTTTGGTATAACTGCGTTTTTTCAAACCACCCTACCGCATCCAGAGAATACCTGACCAGAACATTGTTGTTTTTTTCTGTGGAAAAGATTGGTTGGGATTGTGTCCGGTCTTCTCGATGATGTGGTACATTGCTTCGATCTGGACAATTCCCGAGCAAACCATCAAACAACTTAAAAGTAAGGCCAGGGCATATCTCTGGGCAGGGGACCCCAACAAGACAAAATACATCCCCAAGATAGCCTGGCACTATATAACGAGGAAGCCATCCAAGGGAGGACTAGGGATAATCGATCCTAAGCAGGAAACAAAAGCCCTCCATGGCATGAACTAGCTCTGCACAGCATAAGAGCCATAGCCCCAGTACAGAGCCCCTCTAACATGTCAGGCCTATTATGGGTTATGAACAAGGAATAGAAGCCGGAAACAAGCAGAAGGAGACGGTCATCAAATGTATCCCAGAATGAGACGGAATCCTCTACCCCATACTGGCCTGCCCTTATCCGCATATGGAGAGAAGTCATGCCAAAGCAGGTAACCAAGCCAAAATCCAGAGAGGAAGTCCTGCGCCAACCCCTGTTTGGGAATCCATGTGCAAGGGATGCAGGGGATCACACACTGTCTCTAGCAAATGGCCAGCGCTGGTTTTCATGGATCCGGCAGGGTGTGTGGAGGGTGAGTCACATCTGGGATGAAGAGAAAAAGGACTGGATCGAAGAGGAACGGTTGAAATCACGTCTGAAGGGGTGCCACCATCGCGATGAAAACTTGGTAACAGTAACAAACAGCATTCCAGACAGCTGGAAATATCTGCTGAAAGAAAGGCTTTCATGGAAGCCAGGGGAGTGGGGTGTGCTAATTCAGGAGACAACACCACAAAGGGCTTACCAATTCTATCGCAGATCAGCAGGCCCAGTGCTCTCAGAAATGTCGACTTCCTATCCGATCGATCACACCAACCCCAAATCTCCATCCATCCACAATGCTGACCTACACGAATCGGTCCTAGACTCGTTCACACTGCAGAAAGTAAGGGTATTAGGTACCTGGCCAAAAAAGGTATTCCCATTGGAAACTGCGATGCAAGACCTCGAATTCGATCCAGAGGAGTGGCCATGGTCCGCAGCTAATAATAGATTATAGTATCATTATACAAAACCCCTATTCATATCATGTGCAAGGAAGACGAGCAATAGCGAGCTTCAGCAATCAAACAGCATCATACACATGAGACCAGATAGTCGTGACCTCGAACCAAAAGTAGAATTGCATCACGAGTTTCACCAAACAAGAGCACACCAAAAGCTCATAATTGACAATGCTGGAATAGTCTCATCATCATCAACGAAGAACCAATGTTGATATCCTATCTGGCGCTCGACGCCCAGACTACGAATGGCAGATCCTATCTAGCCTAGACTACAATGCAGCTGATGATGTCAACAGCTTCCCAAGTATGAGCAGACCTCGGCCAATGCCGCACGCGTCAAGCACCAGGTATGTCTCTCGTATCACTCACAACCTCGTTCCCCAATTCACAGATGCCACTAGCACCCAAGGACCACCATGCGCCCCATCCAGCATACAGCAGCGCAGCTCGGCTATGGCTGCCTGCTCCTTCCACTTGCCCGTGAGCGCGTGAGCCTGGCAAGCGATACGGCAGCAGCGCTTGCACACAAAGCAGCCAGTGCCCGGTTAAACACCTGTGGGAAGGCTCGGAAAATAGGTGGAAAACAGCTAAAGAGCTAAGGGGGCAACTAAGGGGTTGTCACAGGCTGTCGGAAAATTTAGAAATAGTCATAAGAGCCATTCCACAAAGGTGGGGGGATCTTCTGAGAAAGGAATCACAGTGGGGGCTAGGGGACTGGGCCACATGGGAAGATGACAATGCTCCAGGAGAAGTCTTCAAGATATGGGATCAGGAGCCTGCAAGGCTGGGATGGCTTCAGGCAGACAAATATACCATCATGCATCAAGGGAGCACCACCTCTTTACTTGAGAAGAACTCCAAAGCGCCTATAACCATTCTCAAAAGTCAATTGYRTAAGGTAAGAGTARTTGAGACAGACGAATTCACAGTTTTCTGTCCAACTACTCCGGTGGAAGATTTGGAAGTCGACCCTGGGGAATGGGCATGGAAGATCAGAAGTGGCACTGCMGGATCAGAAAGGAGAATTAATATTCTGCATTACACCACTCGGATCGGATATAGGTTGAGAAGAAGATCCTTTTCTCTTACGCCTCAACTCTTGAAGCGGTGGGAAAAGAGGGTGCGGATTCCACCGGGACAACTGTCTAAGTTTCCTTGGCCGGCGATTAATGCGGTCCGCTTGGGAAAAGTCAGAAGCATGCAGTGGCTAATAGCCCATGTGGCTCTGCCGGTGAATGAATGGTTAAATGAGAAAAGGAGTCTGACAAGGAGGGACCCAGCAAATGCGGTGTGTAGAGTGTGTCAGGGYGGMGTGYCAGAATCAATGCAGCAKTGTCTGTTGGARTRTAYSGSAGCAGTCATCATTTGGGATGAGGTCAGGTGTATCTGGGGTCAGATCTCGAAGGTCCCATGGTTAGGTACTAAAATTTCCCTTTTGTTGGGGATCCAAATCCCGAGGCAGTGGCTGTCGTTCGAGAAGCTTATGTTCCAGTTGATACGTCAATATAGCCTGTGGACTATTTGGAAGAAGAGATGTCAAATTACTATTGACGGAAGTACAATGCACATACAGGAGGCAAGGGAGATATTCTTGACATTACTTG
>BFEA01000032.1:3816018-3848608 GCA_003427395.1 Chara braunii
AAAAAGATTGGTGGAGTAGTTCTTTCTTGTTGATAGGGATAGATCTGGCAGATCTGGGATTTGATCTGAGAGGGAAGAATGAAACATGGCAAGCTGACAGTCAATCCTCCAGAGGTCTGGAGTAATCAATGCTGTTCAGGGGTCCTTCGGCCAGAAGGAGGGCAGCATGTGTTGTTCATAATGTAAAGTTCATTCTGACTTGCCGGTGGAATAGGAACCGGACTGACGCTCCCCAGAATGGAAAGGAGCCAGGACCATAAGGCCCTGTTTATAAAAAAAAAAAGAAAAAAAGAAAAAAGAAAGAAAGAAAGAAAGCAGCCAGTGCCCGAATGTCCAACGCGTGGGCTGGCCCTTTCCTAAATGGAAGTGGCCAGCCTGGCTGCACTAGGCCCAGGGAGGCTGGGCGTCAGACGAAACGAATTGCCACCGACAGTTACCCGTGCCCAACTGCCTGTTGTCTGAGTTGGGTCTATGCTGCGTATCTCGCCCAGGGCCTGACTTAGATACATTCGGTAAAGGAGGCCAGGGCCTGGGCGCCTTCAACCAACTGGCGCTGCGCAACTGCCTGAATTTTCCTCAGTTGCGAAGTAGTCCAAAATAGGCCTCTTGTCGTCTGTCGGGCCTGCCTTCACTTAGGGCGGCCGACACTGTTGCAAATAGGGGACCAGTAGGGCTCATTGAGGCCTATGCCTCGCATTCCCTCCTCCACACTTCGCTAGTCCTCTGAGAAGTACAATCTTCGATAATCTGGCGCTTTCCTTTTTGCAGAGACTTCTCATATTGAGCGACAACCTGCGGAGCGGTCTGCATCAGTTCCTCCCCTGTGAACCATCGATACTCCTTAGGATCAGTATAATGTCTGAACCGAACTCGGTACTGCAGCTTCGGTTTCGGAGGACGTCCCCTGCCTGTCGGTCTTGGAACTGGCATTTCCTTGTGGTCGACGATGTCGTCGATGTCGACTTCTCCATCCATGGTTGGGGGCAGTATTGAGCGACGAGAGGGAAACTAATCTGTTTCCCTGAAAGGTGCAAGCTTGGAAGAGTGGAAAACAGGGTAAGTGCGTAAGTGACCAGGGATGCGAATAAGATAAGAAGGGCCATCCGGTTCATCTCCGACGACATCTAGTACCTTCCATGGTCCGAAGTACTGTGGCATGAGCTTACGGGAGATCCCGTGCTCCTGTCCCAGTTCTGAGGACTTAACCCAGACTCTTTCCCCTACCTGGAATGTAGATGGACGGCGGTGTTTGTTCTCTGACTCTATCATCGCCGCCTGTGCTTTATGCATTTGCTCAACAGCCTGCTGCATCAGGCACTCGTACCGATAAGCAAACTCTAAGGTCTCTGGTGCTGCAGATGACTGATTCTCAGGTAGTAGGAAGTCCAAAGGCAGTCTAGGCTTGAACGTCAGTAGCAAGCTGTTCGGGCTCACTCCCGTAGCGCTGTGCACAGCGTTGTTGTATAGGCTGGCGATGAGAGCGAGTTTCTCGTCCCAGTCCACCTGATTTGGCTTGATGTAATGCCTCAGCAGGTGTTGTACAGCGCGGTTCAACTGCTCTGCCTGCCCATTCGCCTCTGGGTGATTGCCTGATGTCATTTGCAACCGCGTGCCCTGTTCTGCAGCTGCGGCTTTCCACAGTTCACTGGTAAATCGCACATCCCGGTCACTAATTATAGACCTAGGCAGTCCAAAATCTCTGACCCAGTTTTCTTTGAACAGCTTGATCACATACGCAGTTTCAGCTGTTGCGGCACTGCGACTAACCTAGCGTACTTACTAAACCTATCCACAATGACATAGACATAGCGCATTACACTCTTGCTGGTGACCAGCGTATCCATGAAATCCATGGACAGGCTCTCACCAGGCCTTTCCGGAATCGAAAGGGGCTTTAGAAGCCCAAGAGGAGCCTGTGTACGTGGCGTGTCCCTCTGACAGACCTGACAAGTCTCCACGTACAGCTTTGCGTCTCTCATCATCGTGGGCCACCAGAACCGCTGCAACAAATTGGCTGCAGTCTTCTTGAAACCAAAATGGTCGGTGGAATCATGATACTCTCCTAAAAATAAACCGCGCAAAGACTCACTATTCGGCACACACAAACGTTTATTCCCAGCCTTCTCAAGGAACAGCAAGCCGTTGACCAACTCAAACTCGGCAGAAGTCACTTTGTCCTTCGCCTCGAGTCTGCGAATGATCTCAGACATAAACGGATCCCCGCGATAGGCTTCCACCGTAGGTCGAGTGACATTGTCCGCAAGCCCGAACTCAGTGATCACCGCACCAGAGAAGTCATGCCTACGTGACAAGGCATCAACAACTTTGTTTACTCCCCCTTCAGATACTGGGGTTCGAAGTCATACTGCTTAATGACTTCGATCCAGCGCTTCAAGGCATCAGAGAGCACAGACTGAGTTCTCATCCACTTCAGGGTCTGATGATCAGTCCTGACGATGAAGAACCTCCCAAGGAGATAATGTCTCCAATGGTTCAGTGCCTTGTAAATCGTGTAGAGCTCCTTCTCATAGGTGGACTTAGCCAACTTTCGAGAGGGCATCTTTTTGGACATGTACTCGACTGGCCTCAACTTTGGCCCCTCCTGCTGCGCGAGCACGGCACCAATGCCATATTGGCTGGCATCCGTGACTATGAACGGCTTGTCAAGATTTGCAAGTGTTAAGACCTCATGGTGGGTCAACGCATGCTTCAGATGTCTAAAAGCAGCCTCACACCTGTCTGTCCACTCCCATCAGGTGTCAAGGCGGGTCAGGTCCGTCAAAGGGGCGGCAACTATGCTATAGTTCTTTACAAAATTGCGATAGTAGCCGGTCATCCCTAAGAAGGACCTCATCTCAGTCACAAACTGAGGACGCGGCCAGTCACGAATGCTGGCCACCTTTGCGTCATCGGGCTTCAAACCCTCCGCAGAAATCTCATGACCCAAGTACAAGATACGGCTGCAGCCAGACTCACACTTCTCCCCGTTTATCTTGAACTTGTGTTGCCGAAGGAGACTGAGGACTTTGTCTAAGTGCGCTACATGCTCTGATACCAAATGCGAGGCATAGGCCTCGATGAGCCCTACTGGGGCCCTATTTGCAACAGTGTCGGCCGCCCTAAGTGAAGGCGGGCCCGACAGACGACAAGAGGCCTAGTTTGGACTACTTTCCAACTGAGGAAAATTCAGGCAGTTGCACAGCGCCAGTCGGTTGAAGGCGCCCAGGCCCTGGCCTCCTTTACCGAATGTATCTAAGTCAGGCCCTGGGCGAGATACGCAGCATAGACCCAACTCAGACAACGGGCAGTTGGGCACGCGTAACTATCGGTGGCCCTGGGTCTGATTCATTTCGTCTGAGGCCCAGCCTCCCTGGGCCTACCGGAAGCTTCTGGGCAGGGGCCTAGCACAGCCAGGCTGCACGCAAGCAGGCTGGCCACTTCCATTTAGGAAAGGGCCAGCCCACGCATTGGACATTCGGGCACTAGCTGCTTTGTGCGCAAGCGTTGCTGCGCTATAGGTTGCCAAGCTCACCCGCTCACAGGCGAGCTGGAAAGAGCAGGCAGCCATATCCGAGTTGTGTTGCTGTATGCTGGATGGGGCGCATGGTGGTCCTTGGGTGCTAGTGGCATCTGTGAGTTGGGGAATGAGGTTGTGAGTGATACGAGAGACATACCTGGTGCTTGACGCGTGCGGCATTGGCCGAGGTCTGCTCGTACTTGGAAGTTGTTGACGTCATCAGCGGCATTGTAGTCTAGGCTAGATAGGATCTGCCATTCATAGTCTAGGCGTCGAGCGCCAGATAGGATATCAACATTGGTTCTTCGTTGATGATGATGAGACTATTCCAGCATTGTCAATTATGAGCTTTTGGTGTGCTCTTATTTGGTGAAACTCGTGATGCAATTTTGCTTTTGGTTCGAGGTCACGACTATCTGGTCTCATGCGTATGATGTTGTTTGATTGCTGACGTTCGCTATTGCTCAACTTCCTTGCAATTTGGTATCGGAGTTGTGGTTCGGTGCGCTAATTTGGCGCTTATCTTCTGCCTAATGCGGTACATGCACGCGGTGTGTGCGGTGAGCGACCGTGCCGTGGGACGTGTGTAGTGAGGAGGGCGAAGATAAGTAGGCGACCCAGGTGGAGAGGGGTTCGCCAAGAAGGCTAAGCGGTGATTATTGGGTGTTCGCAGTGTGATGAGAATTATCCGGTGTGTGATTGATGCTGAGGTGGAACGGTTGTGCAATGCTGGTTGTGTCGAAGCAACGATTGGTCATCACAATCAACATCGGGTCTTCTGGTGAGAATATTTGTGGTTGGGGGCAGCTATTTTGAGGTACGTTGCACCTAACCTTATCTACCCTCTTCGACACTTTTTACCGTGAGGATGTGTGTTTTGTATCGAGAGTCCTCTCATGTGAGGAGTCGTGTGCGCTCAACCTTGAGAGTCGGCAATCTTTACGTGAAGCATCTGGAAGGAGAGGGTAGTGTTATCTGAAGGGCCCAGGACGAAGCACTGGGCCACGGTCACCATGCCAACCCACCGGGAGTAGAGCACGCATGCTTTGCTGCTTTGTCCTTTGTCTGCTCACTGCGTTGTAAAGGGGTTCTGAAGGGCAGGCCAGCCCTAGGGGACAGACGAGACCGGCCGTCTATAAATAAGCACCGGCAGGATACCTTCCATTGGCTGCGATCGTCGTACTCTTTGCGACGTTAAAGAATTCCTGAGGACTTCGGGCCGTCCATAAAAATGCCTCCTGATCAGCCAATTGGTCGGTGTAAGGCTCGCTGCACGCGAGGATAAAAATTGTGCAAGGCTGGCCAGCTCAGCAGGACTCGGGGCACAGGGGTGGGTCGTGTGCACACCTTTAGACACGCACGCTGTCCAGATTGCTCAGGGACGTTGACGACAAGAGACATTCAAGAAGAACCGAGGAAGGGGTAGATTCCAAGTGATAAGTTCGGGCAAGATTCCACTCTGCAAACAGACCCAACAAGCGATTCTATTTTTACTTTTGATTAGTTAGATGTACAGCCATTGACATTTGACAGACAGCATAGTTGAGAACTGTTCTTTGTTCATTGTGCTTTCTGTTTGCGAACTAGTCAAAGTCAAAGTAGTTCGTTTGTAGGAATCTGAACTTACCTGTCGGATCCGAATGTATAGTCTCTGACATAGCCGCCGATTATTTATTTTAATAAATCAGTTTGTACATCATGCTGCGGTAGGCATCAAGAGTGTCCAAGTGCAGGCACTGTACAGTGTTGTAGCCTATGAGTGACAGGGAGGTCCCACAACCGAATGACAGGATCTTGCGATCGGCTAGACGCTCGATAGCCCACTTGGCCTTAGGACCAGAGGGTGATAGGTTACTGTTCCGCCAGCTTAGGGAGAGGCAGCAGCAGCAGAGGAGAGCTAGGGCAGCAAAGGCCAGCAGGGAATTCGCAAGGGAAGCCGCAGCTTCAGCAGCCATGGCAACTTGTGCACAACGGAGTTCCCAGGCTAGCAGTTCAGTATCTTCAACGGTCGCGCAGACCCAGAGTCAGTCAACTGGCTTAATGGCAAGGCAGTCGTTAGTGATGACTCCCGAGGAGGTCGCCATACAGCGAGCTGCTGATCGCGAGGCACAACTACAACAGGCTTTAGGAGAGATTAAGGCAGAAAAAGAAAGAATGATTAGAAGAAGAGCCAGGTTGCAGCGGAGACAAGCGGATATTGGCGAGTTAGAGGAGATGGACCCAGCACAGTTGGATGATGAAGTGAGGACCCTAAGGTCGGTTTTGCTAGGTGTAGTAGAGATGCAAGATCACCAGACGGCGATCTTACAAGACATCTAGCAGAGTCTGGCCGTTTTGGTCAGGCGAGCGCAGGCAGCACCATCACTGTTCGGGCCTGGTGCCTGGCCCGTTGTACATCCTCCTCCTTTTGTCCCACCGGTGACTGGGGTATCCCCATATACCGCTCCAGCATCGGTTCAGCCCGTTTCCCTGGGTATGCCATTAACAGGCGGATTCTCACCAGGTCCTAGTTTGCAGGTTCCTGTACAAACAGTGTGCTCCCAACCTCCGTCTCAGGTTGCCGTAAGTGGGCAGCCTTCTGTCTCGCAGCCTGCACAGCCGCAGGGTTCACAGCCCCAGCAGATAGTGCAGCAGTCTGCACCACAGGGTCCAGAACCCGGATTGGTGCAGGTACCGAGACGAAGTCAGTGGGTTCCAAAGATGGCAATCGCCGCTCCTAAACCCTTTATAGAGGATAAGAGGGGCGAAGACCTCGACACATGGTTGAGGGCAGTCCCAGTCTATGTCAAGTGCAAACTCACCTTGCCACACGAGGAAGTGCTTGTGGCTGCCTCCTATCTAGAGGGGAGTGCAAAAAAATGGTTGAGTGGTTTAGTTCAGCTACAGGGGTACGGTCATGACTTTCGCGCTTGGGCGGTCACCCAGAAACTGGATGACTTCCTCAAATTGGTCGAAGACAGGTGGCATGATCCTCAGGAGGCCCAAAAGGCTACTAATGCGATACTGACACTTCATACCAGACAATTTAAATCAGTAAGAGAGGCCACTGACGTAGTGGAGCGTCTGATCTGTGTCCCTGGGGTTCGCTATGACCCCCAGGTTTTACTCACCTCCTACCTGAGATGCTTTCCTATGCCTCTCAGGAATCAGTTGGCAGGTGAGGCCAACATCAACGTGCACAATTTTCCCTCATTCAGCAAGAAGGCCCTAGACCTGGAAGCAAAGATAGGGCATGGTCAGACACCCACAACAGATGGTAGGAGAAAGTCATTGCCTCCTAACTGGAAAGCGAAGGAACGCATCATGTTCGTCAATAACGATGGTTCCACCATCGAATTGGACGACGACTTCCAGTCGAGAGTGGGTTCAGAGGCCGGCAGCATAGAAGCTTAAGGGGGTGGAGTAGTTGCTGCCGTAGCTCAAAAAGGTAAGGCGACAAATAGACGTCGTGGAGGTTCCCGATCTAGGAGTTAAGTTGACCCCAATGCTCCTCCATGGGAGAAAGCGGGTCTCACCGAGGACGTGTGGAGAGGTACACGTGGCAGGCTTGTATCCGTTGTGCCCAATATGGCCATAACCGATTCAAGTGTCGGAATAAGAACGTGACCAAAAAGATCCCGCCTACGATGGGGCAGGCGTTGGGATCCTCCGCTCCTTTTGGTAGCAATGTGGCCAGCAATTCTGGCACTGCTCCAGGAAACGTGTTGGGCCGGTAGGAATAGTAGTTGTTCCTGCTAGGGTCGAGGTGGTGGAGACACCCTCACCATCTCGAGAGATGGCCCAAGCTACTGACTCCATCGTCGTCCCGCAAACAAATTCAGACCCATCGAGCCTCTGTTCGATGAATGTGTTTGAGTCCTTAGAGGAGCTAGAGGAGGAGTGGTCTAGACCAGACCCACTAGCTTCTTGGACGGCATTGGCCAAAGCCCCTAAGGGAGAGATGTTCGTTGGCGAGGTAGTCATCGGCGGCCACAAGGTCGGGGTCCATTATGACACTTGCTCGACAAGGAACTTCATCAGTCGCACGTGCGTTAAGAGGCTGCGCTTACAGGGGCAAGTGCAGCGCCTGAGTCGACATGTGGAGTCGACCTCTGCCAACAAACAGCGCATGGTAGTTAACAACTACCTCCAGAATGTTGAGTGTTGTTTCCCGTACGCGGGAGGGGAACTGAGACGTCATGTTTCGTTCCTAGTGAGCGATGATCTCCCCATGGATATCTTGTTAGGTATGTACTATCTCTCCGTAGCACATCCCCAGTTTGACTGGGACCAATAAGTGGTCAAAGGGACCGCCAGATTACGTAAGTTCAAAGCTAGTAGTCTGATTGAGCCGTACAGATGCATGTGTGAGGCCGCGTTCTATAATTATTATAAGCAAAATCTGGAGGAGGGTATGTATCTAGTTTATGTCTTTGCAGCAGGCGAGCCGGTGAAAATGTCATGGGAGAAGTAGTTGCCAAGTACCATGATCTATTTGAAGAGCCTACAGGGGTTGTTGAGAGGGAGGTCGTCCACGCGATAGAAATTATCCCAAGGTCTAGCATCCCAAAGGGTAGGATCCATCGAATGTTTCCAGGCGAGCTTGATGAACTTTGTCGGCAACTCAAGGAACTCGTAGAGAAGGGTTGGATCCGGCTGAGTGTTTCTCCTTATGGATCTCCAATGCTATTTGTACCGAGGAAGGGAGGAACACTGAGGATCTGCATTGACTATAGGGGCCTCAATGCCATCACCGTCAAGAACGGAGAGCCCCTACCGCGCATCGACGACTTGCTAGATAGAGTGCAAGGGTGTCCGTACTTCAGTAAGATAGATCTGAAGTCCGGGTACCATCAGATTGCAATCCGGCCCGAGGATCAACACAAAACCGCATTTCAGACCAGGTACGGTCTGTACGAGTTTGTGGTAATGCCTTTCGGCCTTTGCAATGCTCCTGGCACCTTCCAACACGCTATGAACCGGATATTTCATGACTACTTGGATAAGTTTGTCATCGTGTACCTCGATGACATACTTATTTTTAGTAGGACTGTCGAGGAGCATGTAGCGCACTTAGACAAAGTCCTCAGTCTCCTTCGGCAGCACAAGTTCAAGACAAACGGGGAGAAGTGCGAGTTTGGCCGCACCCGTATCTTGTACTTGGGTCATGACATTTCCGCGAAGGGTTTGAATCCCGATGACGCGAAGGCGCGGCGAAACTCACACTTCTCCCCGTTTATCTTGAACTTGTGCGGCCGAAGGAGACTGAGGACTTTGTCTAAGTGCGCTACATGCTCCTCGACAGTCCTACTAAAAATAAGTATGTCACATGCAATACACAATTAAAATGGGGTACAACATGCTGCTAAAGACCAAGGACCCAGAACCTGTAATCAAAGAAAGATGGAACAAACTCCTAGGACAGAGAATGAAACCAATCGCAGAAGTGCCCTGGAAGAAATACAAATCAATACGCCCAGTCAAAATCAGAAGCCTCCACTGGTTAATCATCTACACTGCCCTTCTAGTAAATACCTGGTTACATATCCGAAGGAAAAACAACAACCCAGACAGCTCCGAACAATGTCTGGTATGCTCAGATAACGAACAAGATGATCTCATACATTCCTGATAACATGCAAATTCGTTACTGACCATTGGGCCAGAGCCTCATACTTTGGGACCACCTATTTCCATCTTCCCTCCCAGAACATCCAATCCAACTTCTATGGACTAACATCCCCGTCCCAATTTAACAAATTTGAACGCATCTGGTTCGGGATAATCAGGAAGGTGACGCTCTGGGTCATATGGAAAGAAAGGTGCAACAGGACCATAGAAAAGTCCAGCAAAGCGTATGAGCAGGTGTGGACAGCAACGAAACTGACGATGGAAACGAAGATTGTGTGTTAGTGGAAGGAGGTCAAACTTCAAATCCAACAGAATCCGAAAAAGCAGCAAGTACTGCTTCTGAAGTTCAAGGAGGTGCGGCTAGTCCAGGGGACCTGCAGATCAGATGGAAAGACTGGCATAACTTGGGCACCCTAAAGGGATTGAACAGCGAGCACAGGCCCGAACAACAAGACTTCAGAGCCACATGAGGCGGGCCAAGATCCAACCTGTGTTTATTTCTGCTCTCCTTGCATGAATTGTTATAGCTGACAGGTTTCCATGTGGAACTCGAGAGGGAACTCAGAGATAGGCAAGCTGACAGTCAATCCTCCTTCAAGGAGTAATCAATGTTGGTCAGGGTTTCGTCCGCCATACGGAAGGAAGCGTCAGTGTGTACGATGATGTATTCAAATTTTGACTTGTCGGGGGAATAGGAACCGGACTGACACTCCCCAGAATGGATATGGAGCCAGGACCATAAGGACCTGTTTATAAATATTTATATTTAAAAAAAAGAATTGTGTCCGGTCTACTGATGCTCCCCAGAATGGATATGGAGCCAGGCCCATAGGCCCATAAGGAACTGTCTTTGTTAAAAAAAAAGAAAAAAACAAGGATTGGAGCCAGGGCCAAAAGGACCTATCTTTGTTAATAACAAAGCAAAAGGAAGGATTGTCTACAGTTTGATGTCAAGAATATTCCTTATGCTCTCTGAATCACCTCGGATAGCCACCTACGCACTTTATTGTAGTCCACTGTGCAAGGAAAATGAGTGATAGCAAAATGACAAAAATCCAAAGTGCAAAATCGCATTGCAAGCCAGCAAGTCCAACGCTGTTCAAAAAGCAGAAATGCACCAACGGAGAACCAAAGCACTGAATCTGAATGTCAATGAGAGCATACTCTCGTCATCACCAACGTATGTATTCAGAGCCCTTCCTCCTACTTGGCGCTCAGCACCCAGCCTACGATCACACAACTACTAGCAACCTACGAATTGACATGCATCCTGTTTACGTCAGCAGCAACAATCGTAGTACGTGACGATGTCGACCTTGTACACGAAGACCACCACCACCTCCGACACGCGGTTAATGGAAGACCCAAAATTCGGGGGCTTTCACCGCATCACTGCAAACAATGTCGTCGAAACTTTTGCAAACAAACTATGTTGTTTACGTCAGCAGCAACAACCGTAGTACGTGAAGATGTCGACCTTGTACACGAAGACCACCACCACCTCCGACACACGGTTAATGGAAGACCCAAAATTCGGGGGCTTTCGCCGCATCACTGCAAACAATGTCGTCGAGACTTTTGCAAACAAACTATGCAGGCTCATAATACAAACATTAAAAAAAAAAACAAGCAAAAAAAAAACGAAAAAAGAAATTTGAACAGCACCATAAAAGTTAATAAAACCCTTTTTGAAGCAACTTTCGAAGTTCGCCAAAACGTTTCCCAAATTCGGTGTTTTTGCCAACTTTTTCATTACTTGTCCAAATACGCCGAAACTGAATACAAATATACCCTAAAGCTTATACATATCAGACAAAAAAAAAAAAGCAAAAATTCAGGGAAATATGGCAGTTTCGATGAAAAATTCGCCGAAAATGATACCACCTATCAACCACGAGTGCCATTGGCTATGTCCAAGCCGAGCCCCGGTTACATGGGGCTGGCTATGGCACTGCCCTCAGCAACGCCCTGCCATTTCGCATTACCGCACGCACGCGCACACTTGCCCACGCATCAGCGCAGCAGGCCGTGAGCGCTAATTCCAGCAGCGCTGCCGCATCTGCTTGCAAGTGTCGAATGTCGGGCGCATAGCCTAGCCCTTTCCTAAATGGGAAGTGGCGGACTCTTGCCGCTTGCTTCCCACATGAGACCAAGTTTCCAATAACTTCAGTCTCGGCCAAAGTGTCTGCGCCCAGGCCCGTTCAGACAGTGGCCTGGGTCCGAATTGGTTAGGCATGCCCAACCACCCAGGCACAAGCGAGCGGTGCTCCATGCTTCGTCCACGTTGCTGGAAGAGCCTGGAAGGCTCACAAATATTTTGGATTCTCACGAGCAAGGCGGATGTGACCAACTGGCACGTGGCAATTGTCTAGTGCCAACCAAGATTTGCAAAAATTGACAAACTCAGGGCACATTGAGATTCAGGCGGGCCCGCCTTCACTTAGGGCGGTCACGCTCCTGCTAAAAGGCCTTAGCCGAGGGGTAAACCCTCGCAACTGGGATCAGTTTGTAAAGGTTTTTCCCATTTGGAAGCTTTGTTTGTTGGGGGCACTCTCATACACTTCTAGTTTTGAAGCCTACCTTTACTGTGTACTCATGCACCACGACCCATTTTTGGGCTCTAACACTCCCCCTGTCCTCATACCAACCCCACTCATCTGGATCTACTTCCAGACCCTTTATGTCTATTTCCAGTTGGAAAAGCCATATTTGTCTCTCTTCTCTTTTTCTCCTACGCCTGGGCTACTGGAGTGGCCAGCGACCACTTGCCCGCCCGGGCCAAAAAAAATCATTTTTTAGTTTCATTTTTTATTTCAAATTTGGTAAAGAATTTTGATATGACCCTGAGGCAAAAGTTTGTCAGTTTATATTTCTGCATGTTGTTTATTCAAGTTTTCTGCCAGTAGATACGAACCTCGGACCAACAATCAGGAATACCGTTAGCTCCTCTTAAACGCATAGGACCCTGTAGGACCATCTAGAACTCTCAAGGCTAGAGCCCGGTAGGACCCTATACGCCCATGCAAATTCAAGTCAATAAAAGTAGCAAGCTCGGAAGTAAAACTCACTTGTTTTTTTTTTTATTCGACCACCAAGAGTAACAGGCCTGTGGTGGCTAATAATGCACATGCCAGTTCCTTTCTCTGCTTGGCTAGATAGAAGACACAAAGAAGAGGATAGAACAAAAGAGTCCCCATGTTGCCGAGCTAGTAGAAGGGAGTGTTCCTTCGAAGGGTTGCATCTACCATATGGGACAAGGCGAGTTGGAGGAGCCGAGGAAACAGATTAATGACATGATTGACCATGGATGGATCAGGCCTAGCGAATCTGAGTTCGGTGCACCTGTCCTGTTTGTACCCAAGTAAGGAGGCAAACTCCGGATGTGCATCGACTATCGTGGCCTGAACCGGATTACAAGGAAGAACGTTTATCCTTTGCCAAGAATAAATGACCTGTTGGATGTTGCAGGTGGGTGCAAAGTCTTCTCCAAGATCGACCTCAAGTCTGGCTACCACCAGACCAGCACGAAACTGCATTCAAGACACGCGATGGGCTGCACAAATTTATTGTCATGCCCTTTGGTCTCAGGAAAGCACCAACCACCTCTCAGTGCCTCATGTACAAAGTTTTCCGCAATCAGATCAACACGTTTGTTGTCGTCCACCTCGACGACATTCTGATGTTCAGCAAGTCCATGGAAGAGCACCTCAAGCACCTTGAGGAAGGTTTGCATATCCTCGAGGAGGCACAACTGCACCTCAACTTAGAGAAATTTTAGTTTGGGAGGAGCAACATTATCTATCTTGGGCGCCCGTTGTCTGCTAATGACCTTGAGCCTGAGGCAACCAATGTTGAGGTCATTTGCAAGTGGCCTCAACCGGCCAATGTACTCAAATGGCATTCCTTTCTCGGTGTGGCTTCATATTAGCAAAAGTTTGTAACTTTGTACACAAGTTTTTTGTCATTGCTCACCCGCTATCGGGACTAACAAACAAGAATGTCCCTTACACAATGTGAGAAGTGTGAAACTGCGTTTCAAGCTTTGAAAGAAGCTTTGGTGAGTCATCATGTGCTCCGCATTGTAGATCCCAACCTCACATTCGTAGTTCCTGCCTCTCACTATCACAATCGTTAGCCCATTTGTCGAGGAAATTGGTTAGAGACAAGAAGGCAAGGAAACAATCATTGGAAATAGCGCTAAGGATTGCAGAATCAATCTTATAGATCATCCCTCCTCAGCCCTCTACTCGGCCATATTTGAACATGCAAGAGAAGAATTGACTCTATGGGAGACAATGGGAATTGAAAGGTTTACAAATAAGAGCACGAATGATAGATTACGAACTGAACGATTCAGTGACCAAATACTTCTTTGCGAAAATAAAAGCCAACCAAAGGTCGAACTCAATAGAAGGGCTCAAAGAGTTATCAGGAGGTCAGGCCACGAGGAACGATAGTGAGGAAAATCGCCAAAGGGTTCTACAAAGAGCTATATGAGACTAAGACAACCTCCTCTCCACCAGCTGCAGTGCCTGGACAAAACGATAACAATAGAGCGGGCAACGAACTTGGACAAACCAATCACTATAGATGAATTAAAAGCGGTAGTTCACTGCATAAACAATGATAAGTCTCCGGGAATTGGTGGACTAACGAACGAATTTTGGGGACAAGTCTGGCCGTTGATGGGAACCGACCTTCTCCACTTCTATTAGGACAGCTGGGAAAAGGGAGGAATGGGAGAACTGCTAAGCAATATGATGAACCTTCTATACAAGAAGGATGGAGAGGACATTTGAAACTATAGGCCAATCTTGCTACTTACCCTTCCCTTCAAAATTATGGCTAGCTCTAAGGGTATTGGATCTCACGGACAAATGCTTCCACATAGACCAAGCCGGCTTCATCCCAGGAAGGTATATACTAGACAATGTCCTCACTTTAAATGAAGCAGAAAGGAAGTCAAGGAGAAAAGATTGAATACCGCAATTTTGTTCTTTGACTTCGAAAAGGTCTATGACCAATTGAATTGGGCCTTCCTGGATGCGAGCATGGAGAAAATGGGGGTGGGACCCAACTTCAGAAAGTGGGTCAGAGTCCTTCACAATGATGGATCAGGATGTGTACAAGTTAATGGGTTGCTATCTGACCGTTATCCGATTTCCCGGTCAGTGAGGCAAGGCGATCCCCTGGCCCCGCCGATCTTCCTGTTCGTAATGGAAGCCATAGCATCGGTTTTGCACAAGGAGACCTCGATTCACAGACTTCCCGAGCTCAACATGGGTTCACCCCACCATATCCAGTTCCCAACAGTGATAATGTTCGCAAATGATCTCACCGTCCTCATTAGGGCATCGGATTCCTTAGTAAGAGCAATAGGGCAATGAAAGCGTTCAGGTTAGCTTCAGAAATGAAGATAAACTGGAAGAAAACGGTGGGGTGGTGGTTGTTGGAGGAGAAGTTACCTCCTATGGCAGGCCCAGAAGCAGAAATGACATGGGAGAGACCCAAGAACCCAACGAGATACCTGGGAATCATGGTTACCCAGGAGCGTCCATCCTCACAAATGGCACAAAACCTGCTAACGAATCAAATAAACAGAATGGGAAGATGCGGCAACACATTCACCTCACTGCTAGAACGAGCCTTACTAATCTATACGTTTATCTTCTTGATGATGTGGTACAAAGCCGCCATTTGGACCATACCGGATCCAACTATTAAGGAACTGAACAGCAGAGCAAGGGTGTACCTCTGGTCAGGTGACCCTAACAAAACGGAGTGCATTCCTTAAATAGCCTGGCATTACATAACCAGGAGGCCGTCAAAGGGGGGACTAGGGATAATCGATCCCAGACAAGAAACCAAGGCTCTGCAGATCAAATGGGTAGTTAAACTACTAACCCAACCTAGGTTGGCGTGACACAAACTAGCCCTGGATAGCATTAGATCCTTAGCCCCAGTTCAGACCCTAGATAATATATCAGGCCTCTTCTGGGTAATGAACAAGGATTGGACATTGAAAACTGGTAGGAGAAGACACCGAAAAACCTCGCAGTGAGACGATGCACAGCCCCCCACCCCTTAGTTGACAGCATTTATCAGGATTTGGAGGGAGATAATGCCTAAACAGCTTAAGAAACCCAAATCCAAAGAAGAGGTGTTGCCGCAGCCTCTCTTCGGGAACCAGAACGTCAAAGATGAAGGAGACCAGCCACTGTTGTTAGCAGGAGGTCAGAGATGGCTTTCCTGAATTGGGCACGGGACTTGGAAGGCTAGTCACATCTGGGACGAGGAGAAAAAAGACTGGATCGATGAGAATCAGTTAAAGGCTCGACTAAAGGGTTGTCACCGCCGGGACGAGAACCTGTCAGCCCTGGTCAACAGCTCCCTGACAGTTGGGAAGAGCTCTTAAAAGAAGACTTTTCGTGGAAAGCAGCGGAATGGGGACTTCTGACACAGGAAACAGTACCCGTGAAAGCGTATCAATTCTATCACAGATCTCTCGGCCCGGCTCGTGCTGGAGTCTTCATCTCCTTCCCCATAGATTGATTGAGCCCCAAATCACTTGGCATTTAGAACACTGACCAACAAGAAGTAATTCTGAACTCCTACACGTTAAGAAAGGTGAGAGCATTGGGAAGTTGGTCGAAAATCATATGCCATACGGACATAGCAATCCAAGACCTTGAATTTGACCCAAGCCTCAGAAGCTATAACAAATTCTGGAAGACCCCCTTTCAGATAACACAGCACACAGTTAAGATGGGATACAGAAAGTTTCTAAGAACCAAAGACCCCGAGCCAGTAATCAAAGAAAGATGGACCAAGTTGTTTGGACGAAGAATGGAACCAATTTAAGAACTCCCTTGGCGAAAGTACAAGTCAATTCGCCCAGTCAAGATAAGAAGTCTCCAATGGCTGATCACCTACAATGCCCTCCTAGTGAATGCCTGGCTCCATGTTCAAAGATGTCTACGTCTTGAGAGGACTTGCTGATCGCGTCGTCCTGTTTGCGACGTTAAATAATTCTTGAGGAGTTACGGGGGATCTCCTAAATGCCTCCTGATCAACAGTAAGTTCTGTAGTGACAGCCTTAGTTTAGGTCTAGGCTAGAGACCCTAGTTGACAGGATCTTTTTAAGATTTTGTGGTCCTCAGATTGAGTCAGTCTGATCGCGTCGTCCTGTTTGCGACGTTAAATAATTCCTGAGGAATTACGGAGATCTCCTTAAATGCCTCCTGATCAGCAGTAAGTCATGTAGTGACAACCTTAGTTTAGGTCTAGGCTAGAGACCCTAGTTGACAGGATCTTTTTAAGATTCTGTGGTCCTTTGATTGAGTCAGTCTAAGTTAAGTCAGTGAGGGGGGTGAGTCTAAGTGGTGAGGAGTGGAACTGATTCTAGGTTGTACTCACCATGTTTGACACGGGCAAGAGCACCACCCCTTACACCAAGGCTCAGGAAGAGCAGGCCACCGCCGTCCTTAGAGAGAGAAAGGAGAAGCAGGTCAAGAAGGAGTTGATTAAGCAGGCAAAGAAGTTGGCCGTGCAGGAGGAGCAAGCAGCGAAGAAGAAGTTGGAAGAAGAAATGGAGAGGTTACAAAAGGAGGAAAAGAAAATGAAAGAAGTAGATGAGGAAGAGATTGAAGGGGTAGAAGAGGAGGAGGAACAGGAAGAACCCTTGCTCAGGAGAAGCGCATAGCAGAGGGGTGAGCGTAGTGGTACAAAGAAGGAAGACTCGGGGATGGAGAATTTTTTTTTGGAATGGGCACCGAATTTATCTCTGGGAGAAGAGGAAGAGGCCATGTTGTATGTACCCCCAGAAGAGAAGGAAGCAGTTATCAAGGAATGGGAGGCAGAAAAGGATCCCTTAAGTCGCCAGGCAATCGAGGAGGAGAAGAAGTTAAGAGTGGAAACTGCGTCTTATCAGGGAGAGGAAAAGAAGGATGGACGAGGCGAGCCAAATAGCGAAGGAGTTGGAGGTGATTAAGGAGCAAAAAGCGCAGATCGAGGCACACGCCGATATACAGGAGAAATTAGATATTATCTCTAGAAACATTGAGCTTCTGGCTAAGGCCTGGGATGAGCAGTATTAGTTTTCGAGAGCCCAGGATATGACCTTACACTCCATACGCTTAGGCTTCAGGGATTTCGCACGCGAGATGATGCGGCACGTGGGCACAAAAGTGCAGGCAAGGATAGAAAGCACTGAGAAGTTTTGCAAAGGCGCCATTGAGGGCGCAAAGCTGGCCCTACCGAAGGAGGAAGAGGCACACCCTTGTGGAGAGCCCGTTAAGATAAAGTTTCCTGAGTCCTGCGGCGGGAAGAAAGAAGAAAATTTTGATAATTGGGAGGCCAATGTAAATACATACATTTATTTACAACATATCGTGCTAGAGGAACAAGTCCTCATTGCCTTGCAGGCCCTCAAGGATGAGGACGCCAGCTGCGCTAGATCGCTCGCCCGCGCCGCACAGTGTGAGAACAATATGGTCGCTTATTCCAAGGTCAACCCTCCCTGAGTTCTTTCGGCTCCTTGAGGAGCGATTCACAGATCTCATGCGAGGCGCTAGGGCCTCTGACAAACTGCAGACTATCCACTCACACCAGTGGAGGAGTGCTAGAGCACTCAAAGGCGTAATGGAGGAGCTTGTAGCCGTCCCAGACCACGGGTTCACTGAGCCCCAGTTGGTCAATCTCTTCTATCGTGCCATGCCAGAGCCCCTACGGGTGCACTTCTTTGAGAAGAGTCGACAACCCACCATCACATACAATGCGTTGAGTAGAGAGGTGGTGTTGTTCGAGGCGCACTCCATGCCAACTTCCACTTTCTGGCACAAGGACCTGGACAAAGGTAAAAAGTGGAAAGGTCGTACCATCTCAGGACAGGTAAAGGGAAAGGATCATTTGATCCTTACGTTAGATGAGGGTGGTACAAACGAGGTCTCGTATAGCCAGATCGAGTGGGGCCAAGAGGAGGAGGACAGTAGTGGGGGTCAGGGGAGGACCTACGCTGCTCTAGCGGCTGGAGGGAGGCCGCAAGGAAGAGGAGGAGGCCAGGGCCAAGGGGGCCGGGCCTCAGGTGTCCAAGGACAGGGCGCTCAGGGGGTTGGCGGTAGGGGATACCGCCAAGAGGGAGGCAGGGATCAAGATCCCCCGCGAAATCGCTCACGATCTTATCGGTCACCTCCACATCGAGGTGGATGGCATCTAGGCTTGCCGCAAGGTAGGCCATGGGAAGATTTGGGCTTAGAGCAGTCAGTGTGGCAAAGGAGGATTGATCAGGATCAACGTATCTATTGCGGTGATCCTAGTCACATCATCAAATTTTGCCCGAAGTATAGAGAAGCCCGGTCTGTCGCACAAGCAGCAAAAGGCAACTGTCGGTAGGGGTCGCAACTGCCCTTACCTCTAGGCCATGTGGAGAAGAGCGCGCACACCACAGAGGAACTCCCAAAACACATGAGCCTACGGCAGAGGTTGCTGGCCAGTACCCAGACAACTGTCCAGAGACTGCTTGTGTAAGAGTCTCTCTAGGTACTTCCCTCACAGGCGTGGCTGAAGAATTGAAGGAGAGGATGCCTGCCTGGGTCAAGATGAAGAAGGATACCAAAGGACAACAAGTTTTAGTAGATGTAGAGATTTTTAGAGGTAGAGTAGGGGCCCTTATAGACAGTGGGGCCACCCGCAGCTATATTAGTAGGAAAGCGCTGCAGAAGTTAAAGCTAAACTTGAAAGTCCAAAAACTAGAAGACCCTATAGTCAGTATCCTCACAGACAATCGCACTATGCAAGTCGAGGATTACGTCGAGGGAGTCCAGGCGTATTTTCGCCTCGAGAAAGATGGGAAGGTGGAGAATGTTCTCCATTCCCTGACTTTTCTCGTAGAGGACAGTCTTCGTTTTGATATAGTCCTAGGAATGGACTAGGTAGAGGCAGCAGGAGCCACACTCCATTTGAGAGAGCACGAGTGTAGGCTCCCTAGTCCTACAGGTGAAGTTAAGACTGCCCGCCTCTTTCACGTGTTAGGAGTAGATAACACATTGCTGCCTCAGTGCTCCCGCATTCGCGCGATTAGTAAAGGAGCAGTTAGAAGAGCAGGTTTTTGTAGCCTACGTGAGGCCCGCCACTGAGCCTAAGGAAGAGACACCCATAGACCCTGCTATTGCCAAGCTGTTGGAAAAATATAAAGATTTAGTTAAGCCGCCTACAAGAGTAGTGTCGCGACCGATCCAGCATCGCATAGAGATAGAGCCTTGCAGTACGCTCCTAAGGGAGCTATTTACAGAATGTGCCCAAGGGAGTTAGAGGAGCTACGTAAGCAGTTAGACGATGCTCCTTGAGAAGGGTTAGATTAGGCCCAGTTCGTCCCCATTTGGAGCATCTGTTCTCTTGTTCCCAAGAAAGAGGGAGAGCTCATAATGTGTATAGACTATAGAGGTCTTAATGCTATCACAGTGAGAATGCAGAACCACTGCCCCGTATAGATGATCTGTTGGATCATGTGCAGGGCTGCAAGTATTTCTCGAAGATAGATTTAAAGTACGGCTATCATCAGATAGAGGTTTACCCTGATGATTAGTATAAGACAACATTCTGTACTAGATATGGGCACTATGAGTTTAGAGTTATGCCCTTTGGACTAACCAATGCGCCAACGACTTTCCAACGTTGTATGAACAATTTGTTTAGGCCGTGGTTAGATAGATTTGTTGTAGTATATCTCGATGATATTCTAGTGCTCAGTACGACCCTCCAGGAGCATGAGGGTCATCTAAGGCAGGTCTTGGAAAAGCTTAGAGAAGCTAACTTCAAGATCAACTCAAAGAAGTGCGAATGGGCCAAGACACAAATGTTGTACTTGGGCCACGTCTTAGACGGAGACGACGTTAGATCTGAAGATAGTAAGATTGCAGCGATTAGAGACTGACCAACACCGCTCGTTCTTAGGCCTAGCCAATTACTATAGGAAGCTCGCCAGGAACTTCTCCACCATCGTTGCACCCCTTCGCAGGTTGCTAAAGAAAGAGGCAATCTGGAAGTGGGACAATGACTGTACAGTTAAAGCGGGCCCTGATAGAATATCCAGTCCTTAAGGTAGCCGATCCGTCCCTGCCTTTCGTTGTTACCATTGACGCAAGTTTGTATGGCATAGGTGTTGTTTTACAGCAAGACGATGGCAATGGATATAGGCCCGTAGAGTTCATGTCTGCCAGGATGCCTTCAGAGAAGGTGGCGACACTCTCAGGCAAGCGTTAGATCACTGGAAGCACTACTTGCTTGGGAGGCACTTCAAAGTCTATTCAGACCACGAGACTCTACGGTGGTTGAAGACGCAGGCCAAGATGACACCTAAGCTTACTAGGTGGGCCACTGAGTCAGATCAGTATGACTTTGAACTTAAGCCAGTTAAAGGGAAGTACAATGTAGTAGCGGACGCTCTGAGTAGGAGAGCTGATTACTTTGGGGCAATAGTTCACTATCTGGATATAGGGAGAGACCTGCAGCAGAAAGTTAGAGAGGCATATGCACATGACCCTATCTATAGTGACCTCCTCAAGAGAGTTAGGGAGGCCCCAGAGTCCGAACCCAACTACCGCACTACTGATGGCTTATTATTCGAGAAGACTAATGTAGTTGACTGCCTGTGGTTTCCAACAGTGAAGAGATCCGTAGTTTGATTTTAGGGGAATGCCATGATACAACGGGACACTGTGGTTGGCAAAAGACACTAGGCAACCTCATGCACGCGTACATCTGGCCTGGTATGAAGGCCGACTGCATAGAGTATGTCCGCAGTTGTACAGTCTGTCAGCGAAACAAGACTACTACGCGAGCCCCTCTTGGTCTTCTCATACCCTTGCCTATTCCTGACAGACCCGAAGATTCTGTGTCCATCGACTTTATGGATACTCAGGTGAAGAGTACGCATGGCAAAAGTCAAGTCATGGTCATCGTAGATAGATTTAGCAAGTATGCAGTTTTTGTTCCTTTGCCTGCAGAGGCACGCACAGACTTAGTAGTCCAAAAGTTTTTTGACCATTGGGTCAGTGAGCATGGTATACCGCTGTTGATAGTTAGTGACGGGATACCAGATTTAGTAGTCAGAATTGGCAGGAGCTGATGAAAGTTTATGGCTCAAAGTTGCTGATGTCAGCTGGTCGTCATCCTGAGACTAACGGCCAGACTGAACAGATGAACAAGCTCCTGCAGCAAGTTCTTAGAATGTACATTAGGCCCGATCAAATCAACTGGGATGAGATGCTACCAAAGGTAGCCAGTGCCTACAATAATAGTGTGCACTTATCTATGTGTCACACTCCCAACGAATTGCACAAGTCCTTCAAACCGAGCAGACCGTTCGAGGGATTTAATCGGGATCAGATTCAGAGGCTACCGCCCGATATACGAGAGTTTGCGATACAGCACGAGAAAGAGATAGCCACTGTTATGGACAACCTCAGGAAAGCCCAACACAGAATGATAGAGCAAGCTAACAAGCATCGTTGCCCCTCACAGTTTCAAGTAGGCGACTTAGTCTGGGTCAAGTCAAAAGAGTTTGCCCCTGAGGAGAACATCTCACAGAAGTTTTACCTGCGTATAAAGGACCGTGGCCACTCCAAGAAGTCAAGGGCGAAGAGATGGACCGTCCTATACTATTGAGATTCCAGCACACCTCCACACCTACCTAGTGTTCCATGTGTCAAAGTTGTTGCCTTGTGTTACAAGTCAACAGTTTCCATCACGCAGATCTATGATTCCTCCAGATATGGATGGAAGATATGACATTGAAGGGATAGTAGGAGAGGATGTCTTCAGGACAGGGGGTAGAGGTCATCCCCAGAAGCAATACAAAGTCAGATTTGCCTATCAAGAGCCAGAAGACGACCGCTGGTTCACGTGAACATAACTTCTAGAGACAACTCCCGATATAGTCCGAGCCTACGAAAGAGATAAGAAGGGTAAAGGTCCTGCCTTAGACTGAAGTATTCTCGAAGGACCTCAAATTTAGGCCAGCGGGAGTGAAACGGTTTTCACCTTTCTGAAGTCACAGATGCGGGCCCTAGAGTTCGATCCCCAGACCTCACTTTGCCCATGTACAGTATCGAGTTGACACCCGAGTGTTTGAACCGGTGACCTGTGTTTTGGTAGTTGTTTGTCGCCTGTCATAGATCTGTGTGGTGGTAGGGGTTCGATATGTAGTTTTGTCGATTAGGAGTCACAACTTTGTAGAGGTTGTAGCTGTATGTATTCTAAAAGGTCAAGGTCGTAGCTGCTACAGTCCTGAAAGGTCAAGGTCGTAGCTGCTACAGTACCCGAAAGGCCAAGTCCGAAGACTTCCGGAAGGTCCGGAAGTGGCCTTTCCAAGTGTCTCACCTTTAGTCAAAGGCAAGTGAGCAAGTGGTGAGCCCAACTGCGTTACGTCAGCAGTGCGACTGCATCGAGTTGGCAGTGCAAACCCATGCAGTCAGCGGTACCGGTCCCAGTCAGTCAGAGTCCAATCAAACAAGTACCGTGTGGGACTGTGTGCACCAAGGGCCTGGGAAAGGGGCAGACCAACGAGTTACAAAAGTATAAATCAAGAGGCAGCGCCCAGCCATTCAGTCATTCGCTGTGTAAGCCATGCGGAAGCGCTGCTACAGCATCTTGTGCAAAGGTGGTCTGCAGGTTCACCGAAGACGAAGTGGGCTGAAGAGAGACAGCGTAGTCATAGTTAGTAGACGTAGAGCGGCCATAGCCGCTGTAGGGTTAGAGGTTAGTGAGCGTGTACGAGTGAGTGCGCGTGGGTGTATTCAGGGTGATCCAGAGTTGAGTGCGGGTGAACGGTGGTGTTGAACACAGTGACGACAGTTGTGATGTACAGGCGCTGATGCGCCAAAGTCTGTTGAAGGGAGTGTACATATGAGTTGTGTTCTTGGTTGCCATATCTCTGAGCTTGGTGTGGGTGATGTGCGCCAGTGTGAATCGCCATCTGTTTGCATGTATGTGAAGTGGAAGTGAAAGCGAGTCTGATTGCATTTGGAAATATCTGGACCATAAAAAAAAAAATACACATCTGGACCTCTGGTTATGCATGGTTCCGGATGGTTCGGACCAGTAAGCAGGTCCGGAAATGTCCGGACCATTAAAAAAAAACAATTTAAAAAACAAAATCTGAAAAAAAAAAAATGTTATGCAAAATGACAATGCGAACCAGTTTTGCCTCAAAGTCATGTTCGAATTCCTAACCAAACTTGAGTTAAAAGTCAAAAACTACAAAAAAACTTAAAAAAAGACTTTAAAAAGTAACGAAATATTAATAATTCATTACTTGGGTATTAGTTATAAATTATTATAGAGATAGAGTCTGATAGATCATGTCAGAACCCCCCAAGAAAACAAAAACGGGCCCGTAAAACCCCCAAAAACAGTTTTGGGGGCTTGGCTCCTCCGTGGGGATGGTCCTATACCGTTTTTTTTTTGTTTTTTTTTTTTTTGGCAGATTTGGACCTTTCGGACCAGATGTCTGGAGTCTGGACTGAATTCACACCTTCTGGACGGACGTCCGGATCGTAAAACCCCCAAAAACAGTTTTGGGGGCTTGGCTCCTCACTGGGGAAGGTCCTATACCGTTTTTTTTTTTTTGTTTTTTTTTTTGGCAGATTTGGACCTTTCGGACCAGATGTCTGGAGTCTGGACTGAATTCACACCTTCTGGAAGGACGTCCGGATCGTAGCCGCTTGGCTCCTCAGTGGGGAGGGTCCTGTACCCTTTTTTTTTGTTCTTTTTTTTGTTTGGGCAGATCCGGACCTTCCGGACCAGATGTCTGGAGTTCGGACTGAATCCAGACCTTCTGGACGGCAGTCCGAGCGTTCGGATCGTAGCCATGCTAATTTCAGTTTCGGACCCGTTACCTAGGGCCTGAAACTGGGGGACCCCATGCACTTGTGGTTGGCGGATGACCCACCTCACAACCAGAGAACACAATTGTCCAACTCGAATGGCCAGCCGGCACCGAGGCCCTGAGATATCTAGGTATTCTCATAAAGAAAGACGGTACATGGCCCGAAATGGGCCAGAGCTTGATAACGAAGGCGATCACGAGAATCTCTCCATGCAGGAAGGTGTTTGCCTTACTCATTGGGAAGGCGTTTGTCTTACTCATTGGGAAGGCAGTTTGCCTTACTCATTGAGCGGGCGATTACGATCAATTCTGCGGTCTTGTCCACCGTTTGGTACTTGGCCTCCATTTGGTCTCCTCCCCCGAAGAGGCCCTCAAAGATCTGAATAAAGAAGTCTGATGCTTCCTATGGACTGCTGACCTCATCAAAGAATTGTGCAACAGTAAAGCGGCCTTGCATTATATCGTAAGGAGGCCTGAGGAGGGGAGTGTGGGCCTACTTTTCCCCAAACAAGAGGCGATTACACTTCAACTAAAATGGATAATCAAGATCCTACTCCTGGCCTCTTAACACTTCGACAAGGATGGCGTTGGACAATATTCGTAAACTAGCTCCTCCAAAGACACCACGGAACATGGAAGCGACTTTCTAGATAATGGCAAAGGAGTGGACGATCAAAACAGATCCCCAAAGACCCTCTGGGAGGGCTTCTTTTAACTCCCCCCCAATGCCATTGACGCTAAACCCAACCCCAAAATCTTATTCGGCACCCATCCTTTCGGCGTGGAGGTCCCTATGCCTCACAAAAGGTTCATTCCCCACGCACCAAAGAAGAAGTTCTTAGACAAGTCTTGTTCTGCAATCAATGGCTAACCAACGAGGAGGGTCCCCCCTAGACACTCGTTGCAAGGAACAACAAATGGCTCACGCGGGTGGAAAGGGGAGTCTGGGAAATAGAACGTCTTTGAGATGGGAGAAGGAAAACGTGGAAATCCATGAGAAACCTAAGAAAAATCCTCAAAGTGTGTCTTTTATTACCCACTAGCCTAAACTTAAATCTTACAAAGCATTCCGGTGGCATGAAGGAGGATTTCAGATGGAAGTCGGGCAACTTCGGGATATCTATCCGAGAACAATCACCCACCCAAACATACCAATTCATCAAAAGAGAGGGAAGATATGGCTTTCTCGCAAAATCATGTCGTACCCAATCTCTTAGAGCAGATGCCAGGAGTGGACGAAGAAGTTGGGTAACAGTCTGGTTGATTTCCTTAGCCAAACCAGTGGCTTCGAGATGTTGACCAGATGCCATCTTCAATTTGATGTCATAGATTTGAGAGGTAAAGTCCTTCCTGTCTGCACTAATGAACATGGTGTCACGATTATTGACAAGAGTTTTCGGGGGGCCATAGTGCAAAATGTACTTCTGATGGAACTCATTAATCATAAGATCATTCGGTGCATGATGTGGCAAAGGAATCAGATTCATAAATTTGGAAAATTGATCGACAATCTCCATGACTTACGGATGTCCTCCCTCACTTATCTTTCCCACGTCCGTGAAATCGATAGAGACAAACTCTCCGGGTCCATTAGGAATGGGGAGGGGTTTCAACAGGCCATAAGGCTTGTGCCTATGGACCTTCATCTAGTCGTGGACTTGACATTCAACCACAACCTTTTGAGCAGATCCTTCTATTATCGACCAATCAAATTGTTGCAGAAGACTTCCATAAGTCTTCTCAAAGCCGAAGTGCCCACTCCGACTATGTGCCAAATCTAAAAAGTGAGTTCAGAAAGGCTCATGGGTGGGTACACGCAATTGGTCAAACTTCCCGTAGTGTCGGATTAGGAGACCCTCACACTTATGAAAATCAGGCTGACTACTAGGGTCAGCCTGCTGAAGGATGGGACTGAGGTCCGGATCCTTGGCAATGTGGTCTACCAAATCGTCCTTCAATTTCCTGAGGAGGTCGTAGGAGCTCACCAGGCAAGTCAAAAACTCAGGATGACGAGACAAAGCATCAGAGACACGATTATAACAACCTTTCTTGCATTTTAGTTTGAAGTTTAATACATCAATCTCATGCAGCCAGCTGGCTAGCGTAGTAGAGAGATTAGTTTGTGATTCATCCACTACAAGGTCTGATGATATGAGTAGACCTTGAAGGGACAACCCAAGAGGTAGTGCTTCCAATGCTCGAGTGCCTCTCGCAAGGCCTAGAGCTCACGCATGTACATGGAGGTAGCTACCTTTGTTGTAATATTTGAGCGGACAGAGGCAATTGCCATCGTCTTGTTGCAGCGTTGCGCCAATCCCATACTGACTCGCATCCATAGGAACTACGAATGTGAGGTTGGGATCTGCAATGCGGAGCACATGATGACTCACCAAAGCCTCTTTCAAAGCTTGAAACGCAGTTTCACACTTCTCACACCATGTAAGGGACACTCTTGTTTGTCAGTCTCGATAGCGGGCCTCTCGCAAGGCCTAGGGCTCACTCATGTACATGGAGGTAGCTACCTTGTGGCTTGGCATACGTTTGCTGTAATATTTGAGCGGACGCAGGCGATTGCCATCATCTTGTTGCAGCACTGCGCCAATCCCATACTGACTTGCATCCATATTCCTGTTGTCTGGTCCAAGTTGCCCTCGATATTGGTAGGGTGATGGTCCTAAGTGCTGGTCACACTGAGGTAGGATAGTAGGGACAAGGGGTGCGCTAGGAGTATTGACTGGGGATGGGTAGGGTAGGTTGCCTATCCTATCAGGACAACCATTGGCTGCCGCTACCAGCAATCACCGCGGGTCTGGTCCTTGGCCTGTATAACACCCTCGGCTTTGAAAAAACACCATTTCCATTTGTCTTGTCCCTCCAAGAACATACCTTTCGAGTTCTGCCAGCCGTTTTGAACTCCTTCTCAGAAGGATTTGCATAGGAGCAAGGAGTTGTTTAGCTTGTGGAAGCTACATCCTTTGGTGATATATCGATCAAAGCTGAAGATTAGCTCGGATGGTTTGTGGTCCAAACCTGCATAGGATGCCAGTGTGAAGATGTCGGTCTCTTAAATGGTTCCCATTAGACTCTCAGAGGTGAGGAAGTAATTGATCTGGGAGAAGGAGAAGGCTATGTTGTGCATGGTTCTTCTTTACTAGCGAGAAGGCTTTCCTACTGGGGTGTAGGATCCGAAATGGGTCCATCAGACTGTGGGCCATCATAAGTTTGAGCACAGGTACTGCTTCTTGGGTGGCTTGGGATGCTGCTGCCCTAGATATTCTGTCATTATTTGGGTCAAGGGTGGTGTTCTTGTCCCTTGCTATGATGCATAAATTGAGTGGTGGTACGAGCTATTCAATAATTTGTATAAATTCTGCTCTTTCTGTTCGGTTATTGGGTGTGTAAATGTTGATGATTCTAAATTCTTCTTCTTTCCATTTCATATCCGCATCCTTTCCTAACACTAGTCCTGTCGTGTATAGTCTTGAGGAATTAGGGATCAGGATCGTTGTGTCTTTTGTGCTAGAGATGTTGTCTGAGGCCCATACTTCATCCTTTACTCCACCTAGCCTTCTTGTGAAAAAATTCCTTATTTTTGTATGTTCCTCTGATTTAGTTAGATGTGTCTCCTGTAGGAGTATGATATCTGCTGGTTCATTTGACCAGTCTTGAGACTTTTGATTATGTCATTTAATTTTTCCTCTTTGGTGACAATATTGCCCAGCCCATTCACATTCCAACTACGAATTATAATACCTTGTGTTTTCCAATTCACGTGCACATTCCTTTTAATGGCTCCCTTCCTCAACTGGCCCGTAATCTAACTTATCATATGGTCATGGGAGAGTCGGACTAACCGATCTAGGTGGCCCTCGAGCCCCCAGTTTCCATTGCCTCAATCGCACCACCCGGGGGTTCCGTCTAAGTGTGAGTAAGAGAATCCTCCAGCCTATATTCACCCATGCTATTGCTGCCACCTTTTGCTGTCTCTGTCTCCTCTTCCTCGATCTCCATATCCCATTTGTCTTCCCTCTCCTCCATCTCTTTGTCCGAGCATTCATCTCTGTAATATCTTTCCATGTCAATTGCGTAAGTTATGGAGTCCATACCATCGTCCCCCTCGAAAATCCCCTTGCTAATCAACTCAGCCAAGGCGGCGGCCGACAATTCAACGGGGACGTCGATCCCTGACAACACGTTGTAGGGGATGGTTGTCACTGTGTTCCACGGCCTCCACCTCAAACCACTCCTCACATTTGGGCCTTTGGGCACTTTTGCGACGAGAGGAGTGAAAGACCTAGGGGATCTGGGGTCTATCTTATCATCAATATCTCGCTGATCCTCCTTAGGTTCTTTCAATGCTTCGCTCCCCCACTGAGAAGTGAGGGAATCAATCTCAAAGACCCCCAGTGGTTACGCTGCTGTGATTTTCTCCTGGAGAACTGATGCAACATTCTGCCCTTCGTCAATCCTAGGGATTGCAAATGATACATCAGTGGCAACCTTACATTTTTTCTTCTCCTCAATGAACCGAGCTGCCAGAAGAGGTCTTATTCCTATCAGTGTCAGCCTTGCAGATTGAGCTTGCCCCAACACCTTTGGGGCCATGCCGTCTGCAATCTGTTTTAGTGTGAAGTACTCCGGCTCATATGCCGTGTCCAATTTCTTGAGCTTCTTTGTCTGGGCTGCAACATTCTGCCCTTCGTCAATCATAGGGATTGCAAATGATACAACGGTGGGAACCTTACGTTTTTTCTTCTCCTCAATGAACCGAGCTACCAGTAAAGGTCTTGTTCCCATCAGTGTCAGCCTTGCAGATTGAGCTTGCCCCAACACCTTCGGGGCCATGTCGTCTGCAATCTGTTTCTGTGTGAAGTACTCCGGCTCATATGTCGTGTTCAATTTCTTGAGCTTCTTTGTCTGGGCTTCAACCACCCGCGATTTCCTGCTCAAGTTCACTCCTTGCTGATTTCTCTGCTGGTTCCTTTTCAGCCTGACTTCTGCTGTTCCGTTTCTTATTCGGGTTCATGGAGGTCTTCCATTTTTTAGATCTCAAAATCGCATAAGTGCATCCTTGGAATCAGCTTGTGTTATGTCCTCGTCTCGAATCCCTTGTTCCCTTGCCCTCTTCTTCTCAGCGAATTTCAACGCTGCATACTCGAAGAACTCCTCTGCTTAGACCAGGAGGTCAAACTGGTTGGGAGAGGTTTTGAAGCCTAAAGTTGTGTTCTTTTTTTGATTCTGTGTTCTTTCCATGTGCTTTAGGCAAGTTGTACGAATGTCAAAGAGGTGTTCTCGGTCTGCCTTCGTCTTTTCAATGTACTCCCTCAGCCATGGGGGCATCTCCTTGCTGGATCGTCCTCATCGCTACTGGGAGTTGAGGTTCCTGTGGTCTCATCAGACTTACCGTTGTGTGCCTGATTTCCTTCCGTTGGGTCTGCTTGCTGCCCCTGCAACAGCCCTTTGCTGTAAGCATTGTCTACCCCCCCTTCTCGTTTTAGTGTCCGGTTTGCCTCCCTCTTTGTTCCTTCTTCCATCGTTCTCTCATTCTCTGTTTGTTTCTGGGCTGATTCCTGTTTTGCCTCTTCCTCCCTCATGATGATGAGATTTTGGATTCTGGTCTGGAACCTCTCTGTTCCTTTTTTATACATTCTTCTTCCACTTGTTCCCGTACCAGATCCAAGTCTCATAACAGGTTCCCTCTTGCCTTTTCTTCCAAAATGACACGGGAGTCATTGATCGGGACTGCTCTAATCTTTGTTGGGTTGCCTGTCTGTTTCCTTGTGGCCTTCTTCTGCCACCTGCTGTCTACAAGAGGGAAGATGTTAGGTTTCTTCGTCGTTGGTTCCTTATCTGTGAAATGCCAAACCCACCCGGTTCCTCCAGGTTGAAATTGAAGACCCACCCACCGTAGGTGGGGTCAACTATGTACCATGTCCCCAGCGCATCCCGTACCTCGACCAACATGTTGGGATGTAATTGCTTCTCCTTCTGTTTCTTTGCGAACTTGGGGCACGCGGGATCGGACCCCACATGGCCCCTTTCTCTCCAAAGAAGATAGGGGATGTTTTGGTGGAGACTGTGATTTCCTGTACCCTGTTTTGGATTTGGAATTCCCATATTTGAGCGAAGACCGGTGGATCGTCCGCCTTCACTTCCAAAACGGCATTCATCGTTCCCACATGATAGGACAAGAACTCCGACATTGGTAAGATCCATTTGATGCTTTTATTTGTCGGATATGGACGATTGGTTCCGTTGCTAACTAAATATACACCAAATTCTCCTTTGGGTGCTTCTACACAGGTGTACGTAGAAGAAGCTCGTACAGACACACCCTCCCTGTAAAGCTTCAAGTGATGAATTAAGGATTCCATGGATTGTTTCATTTGAGAGCGTGAAGGAGGACAAAGTTTACGACCATCCGCTTTGATCTGCCTCGACGTCGATTAGGAATTCCTTGTAAGTCTTTCACTCCTCGAATACAATGGTATTTTACACCAGGCAAATCTTTGACTCTACCTCCTCGAACCATAACAATARAGTGCTCTTGTAAATTATGGCCTTCTCCCGGAATGTATGCAATAACCTCATTTCGATTGGTTAATCTCACTTTAGCTATTTTGCGTAAAGCTAAGTTGGGTTTTTTGGGTGTTCTTGTAGAAACACGAAGGCATACTCCCTGCTTTTGGGAGCGGCAAAAAAGAGAAAATTTGCTGCAAAATCCTGCTAATGGAGGTAGTCCTGCCAATGAAAACATAGTAATAGACATTGTAATAGCTAAAATAGGATTCGTCAACGCTAACGCGACTAAATCCACTATATATTTTAAACGATTTTGGTGTAAAGCTAAAACTATTCCAAATACATTGATGGTCATTATTACATAAATGAAAACACCTATTAGTAAAGATTGTATACCTTCAATACCGTTTTCCCAATCTGTCCACCACCAGCCCATGGTAGCCTGGCTGGATTTTGTCAAACTGGACTCAAAATTGTTCTTTTAACGACGTCTGTTTGCATGAGACTGAGAAGGTGGGGTTGGGTCTTACGATTGTTTGTTTCTTCCACTGTACGATAGTGCAAATTGACCCACTGTAGTTCCTCAATTTCATTTCTGTTGCAATCCTTGCATGATCCTCCGAGTTGAAGATCACCATCACTGTTGTGCGACCCAGGTTCATCAGTAAGAAGGATTCGGTTGAAGATTTCGACTTGTCTTCTTTTCTAATTGTTTCGGTTATCCACTTCCTTTTCTTTGTTGGCACCAGGTCTGCTCCATTCCTTGCGAAGTTGAATTTCTCATGAAATTCGTCAAATTCAGCTACTTTGTTGTTTGGATATTTCCAAAAAATGGTTTCTTTTGCATCCCTTCCGTGTTCGGTTGCTTCTTGATCATTCTCCTGGAACTTTTGTTTCTTTAATGATAAACTTCAAGGCTTGATTGTTGATGATCTTTGCTGATCCTTTGTTCAGTTGTGTTGTGCGGCCATTTGCAGACGTCCCTTGGAGAGTTTGCTTAAACCTTGAAGGACCCTGGGGTCTCATTGGTGCCAGGGCTCTGCATTTCTACCCCTCTTAGTGACGATCTTGCTCACAAGATGCGGGACTTGATAGGACTACATGAACTGTTTTTTGTTGTGTGGATGCGTTCTCAGTCGTTAGTAGGTGGACAGAAAACAGGACGTGGGGAAAGGGTGGTAAAAGTTTGTAGGAGGTGGATCTGTGAAATGTGGTTTTGGGATCGGGTTTGGAGTGTGCTAGACGTTGTAGCGATCTCGGGGGATTATCGGGGTAGGACCAGTGTAGTTAAGTAGTTGGTCTTGTAAAGGGCCTGGAGAGCAGAGCAAGGTTCTACAATTGTGTTGGGAATGATTGACGAATGGAGCTTTGTGGAGTGGTGGTGTGTCGTGGAAATTGCCAATCGGAGGGTGGGGTCGGGGTAAAAAAAAAAAAAAAACGTTATCTGCTTGTGAGCCTTGTGTTATAAATTTTGTTTATTTATTCTTGATCAATCGAACTCCCATTGGTTAGCACGGATCGTTCCAGAAATGGGGTGGTGTTCTTGTGATTGGTAGTGGTAGTGGTTGTATCTGATATGCTATTTCGACTGGAGAGGGAGGTGGGCCAGGTGGCTAGAGGGGTGATGGTGAAATGGTGAGGAGGGGGGGGGTTGCTACTGGGCAGTGAACGAGGGAGATGAATTAAGTGAAAGCGAGTAGTGGAGTGGCGACGATTGGTTATCCGTTCGGGATTAATGGAGGGTCGTGGCATGGCAGCTTGTACGCGAGGGGTTGGATTCACGGGCGAGACGGGCTGCCAATATTCGGAGGGGGGGCGAAGGAGAGGGGGGGGGGAGAGGCGAAGGGGTCCAAATTGCAGGGATCCAGGAAATCGGGTGGGAGAGGTGAGGAGGAGTTTCTAGCCGGGGGGAGATAGGTCGTAGTTGCAGGTGAGTGAGGGAGATCGATCAGGGTGAGGATATCGTGCTGTAGCGTATGTGCGTGGGGAGAGTTATACACATCTAGATGTGTATAAGAGACAGTTCTGGAAGGACGTCCGGATCGTAAAACCCCCAA
>BFEA01000032.1:3855702-3881829 GCA_003427395.1 Chara braunii
CAGGTTGTGGCAGCCCTTTAAGTGTTGTCTCATTTCTGAGGTCGATTTCCATCGTTTCCCCTCTTCATTCCAAATGTGTTCTATTTTCCATATCCCGTTTTCAAACCATTTCCTCCACCTTCTCCCCTTACTTGTTAAGGTCCATGGTTTGTCTCTCCCATCCAGTAGTAGGGGGTTGCCAAATAGTGGYTGTCTTAAGACCTCTTCTTTGGTTTTTGGTTTTCTCACTTTTKTGGGGAATGCTTCTCTCCAGTGGTTTATCAGGGTTTTCCARTGATTGCTTGGGGGDTCTTTAGTGGTTTGTTGGTTTCTGTTTTCTCTTTTACCTTCTGATCTTGGTGTCCATGCYGTGTTCATTAACCAATGATAGCCTTCTRTGTGTGGGTCCGTTTTGAAGGGTATTAGATTACGAATCTGATACAACGCCATGTCGTGCCACRRTAATTCCTTGTGTAGGATTAGCCTRATYATCCATTTGGTTTGCAGAGCTTTGTACTCGTTTACTGSATTTATCAAGCCTAGCCCCCCYTTTTTYGCTGGTCTGGTTATGTACTTCCAAGCTACCTTCGAGATGTAGCTGTCTTTGGCTGGATCCCCTGTCCARAGATAGGCTCCCGCTTTCCTCTTCAGTGRTGAGATGAAGTGTTGGGGAGGGTCCCATATCGAAGCGGTGTACCATGCCATGGAGAAGATGGATGTGTTTAGCACTAGAGCTCTTCCTATGAGCGAGKTGTAGACCTTCTGCCAACCCGAAAKCTTGTTTATGATTTTAGCCAGTATRTTCGGACCTATGTTGTCGCTGGTTCCCTCCGCTGAGACTGAGATTCCTAGGAATCTCATTGKTTCTARWGGGCTGATCCATTGTAAGCCTTGTGTGTGGGTTGACTCTGGGGGGGGAGGTTGTTCGGACAGCCACCATCCCACTGTTTTTCCCCAATTAATTTTCATTTCTGAGGCGAGCTGGAATGCTTGCATCGCTCTTGTCAAGGACTGGAAGGATGAGTCTGTAGCTTTGATTAAGACCGTAAGGTCGTCCGTGAAGAGCATGACTGTAGGGAATGAAATAGCTCTGTCTGTGCCATCGAGGACTAGCCTATCAATCGTCGGGTCCTTGCGTAGGAAAGCAGCTATTGCTTCCATTACGAACAAGAAGATTGGAGCTGCTAGTGGGTCACCTTGCCTCACCGATCTTGTCATTTTGTAGGTGTCAGACAAATGGCCATTTACTTGAACTAGCCCTCTTGCATCTTCGTATAAAACTTTTACCCATCTTCTAAAGTTTGGGCCTGTTCCCATCCATTCCATGCTGAGTTGTAGGAAGTCCCAGTTTACTTGGTCATAGGCCTTTTCAAAGTCAAAAAATAATATGGCTGCCTGCATTCTTTTGTCCCTTATTAGCTTGGTTGCCTCATTTAGGCATATTACATTGTCTAGTATATATCTGCCCGGAATAAAGCCAGTTTGGTCTATGTGGAAACACTTGTCTGTGACGTTCTTTATGCGGTTAGATAGGGTTTTCACTAGTATTTTGTAGGCTACTGGGAGAAGAGTAATAGGTGTGTAGTTTCTGATATCTTCTCTTTCCCCTTTCTTATATAGGAGGGTGACTATCCCGGTGCTCAGTTCTTCCCCTAACGATCCTCTTTGGAAGGCTTCCTGGTAGAACTTGAAGAGGTCTTCCCCTAACACGTGCCAGTTTTCTAACCAAAATTCCTTGGTCAGCCCGTCTTTACCTGGGACCTTGTTGGGTTGCATACTTCTCAATGCTTTGTAAAGCTCATGTTTCGTGATGTCTTTGTCTAGATACTTAGCAGCTTCGGGTTTTATGCTGACTTCCAAGTGTTTTAGGAACATTTCCCTTGCCTGGCGTACCTCCGTCTGGTTCTGCTCTGCTGCCCTTGATGTGTATAGGGTGCGGTAAAAGTCTGTGGCTACTTTAAGGATGCCTTCCTGTGTGGATACCACTTTGCCTTGTTTGTTTTTGAGCCCAAGGATTCGGCTGTTCCTACAATTTGATTTGATTCGTTGGAAGAAGAATTTAGACATGGTTTCATTGCTTTCCCAATCTTTCACTCTTKCCCTTATGGCTAATCCCTGCCTGTTCCAGTYTGCCCATTTTTTGAGTTCTTCCCTTGCCTGCTCTAGCAAGTCCTCGTACATAGGTGAGYCGGGGTTGTCTATTAGGTTGAACTTTGCTGTCTCTACTACTGCTTCTAACATTTCTYGTCTTGCTTTTCTCTTTTTGGCCTCAAGTCTTGATGCCTTGCTTAGCCATTTGCTGACTTCTAKAATTGCTTTTGGCAKACTRTTTAGAATCCYTATATTGGTGTTCTTTAGTCTATGGGTTTCCCATACCTGCTTAACCCCTTGCTTGAAATGTTCTAGCTTGATTAGCGAGTTGTTGAGTTTGAAAAAGCTCTTACCTGGCATGTTGCTCATTGAGAATGTTAGATGCATCCCTATTTGGTTGTGGTCAAAACCCCCGTAGTAGGGGAGCTTAAAAAATTTTGTGCTCTTTACTGCCCCCTCAAGTGAATCTGATATTAGGAAGTAGTCTATTCTTGAGAAGGAGGTTCTGTCTGATTTCTGGATGCAGGTGAAGTCCTTTGTCGTAGGATTTAGCATTCTGTACGGATCCTTTAAGTTTTTTTCTGTTAGGAATTCTAGCATTACCTGGGCCTCAGATTCATCTGTGGTTTCTCTGGCGTGGGAGATTCTGTCCATGGTTGGTTCTAGGGTGGCATTCCAGTCCCCTGCTAGGATTAGATGCCTTTCGTTGGGACATTCTTGCTTTATTAGTTCTAGGAAGGTTCTTCTTTGCGAGTTTGAGTTTGGAGCATAAGTGTTGATTAAGGTTAAATCTTCTTCTCTGTATGAGAAATCTATTCTTGTCCACCTACCTTCTTGTTCATCCTTTGAGGTGCCCTCTACTTGTAGAAATTGTGCGGCATTCGACTTTTCGTGTACTAGTGTTAATACTCCTGCTGAACCAGCGCTGGGGCTAGTTGCCCATTCCGCRTGTTTGATGTGTCTTAACCTTCTTAATATTTCYTGAACGGTGTTTTGATGCTCTGCTGATGCGGTCAGGTGTGTTTCTTGAATGCAGAGAATGTCAGGAGGATGGTTATCCATCCATCCAATCATGTCTACGAAGCTGTACCACTTGGATGGTGTTGTTAGGATTATTGCTAGCCCTCTTACATTCCATGATCTGATTTCTATCTCTCCCCTGTCCTTGCTGTTGGTCCTTGGAGCTCTGGCTGTTCTGTTTTCTAGAGCTCCCCTGTCCTCAGGCATTTGGACAGGTTAGMGGTCWRTCAGTTTCCTTCAGTGYAGTTGGTTTAGGAAGAGAGGGTAGGAAGCTGCAAAGGTTCCTGGCTTAGCGAGGGTTCCCCCGTGTCTTCTCCCATTGCCTTCARAGCTTTCTTCAGGCCTTTGATTCCTTTGGCGAAGATCTTTGCAGCGAGTGCTGTARCCATGCTTGCTGYCGAAAGGATCATTGTTGTTTCCGATCCCAGCGCCGTGAAAGGAAGTTGTGCTATTTCCCACCATGGCCTCCACTGCAGTTCCTCTCCCAGTGTAGTGTCTGAGTCGTATAGGACTATAATTGGCCTCGTGTCCAGGCTGGCTCCTTCCTTTGCCTCCCCCCTCTCACCTAGCTCTTGCACTTTGAGGGGTTCTCCCGCCAGCCCTGTTGCTAGAGGCTTGGCTGTTGGTGCGACTTTTGAGAGCAACTCGTCTCGGCTCTGTCCTCTTTCCAGCTTCAGAAAGGCAAAGTTGGAGGAAGCTGCCACTTGCCAATCCTCTGTGGCTGCATCCCATTTGATCGGGACTACTGTCCTTGAAGGTAGCAGAGTTCTGCTCTCTTGCCTTGCTCTTTCCCAGAAAGCAAACTGGGACTGGTCGTTCAGGCCCTCCACTGTTACAATTTTCAGACTGAGCTCATCGTTGAGCTGGCTGAACCTTACCACCTGTGACTCCAGTATTTCTGCCTTCAGGACCAGCTGCCTCCTCTCCTCTCCCTCTTTGCTGGTGTCCTCACTTTCTGTTTCTGCTCCTTCGGACCCAATCTGTTCCTTCTTTTTCTTCTCCTCTTTTTTTTGCGCCTTCTTTTGGGCTTCGTCCTTTTTCCTCCCGCTGTACGTTTCCGGGAGTGTTGGCATTCTGTACCTGTCCTTCCTCCAATTGTTCTCTTTCTTCGTGTTTAGACCCTGCTCATTCAAAGTCTGATCTCTATTGGCTTTGCAGTATTGTTCTGCATATTGGGCTGTCATCTCCTCTTCCTTCTCTAGTGAGGCGTACGGATTTGGGGACAGGGGAAGGATGTGAGGGGAATCTCCCGCTCCTGATTTTTGTCTGAGTTTTTCCTCTTCCCTGAAATAGGCCATTTGTAGTTCAAATCTGGCTTCCCTCTCTCTTTTGGCCTTTTGTATGTATCCTTGTATTTCCTCCATCGCTGCGTCTCCCCATGGTTCACATTCCTCTTCACTGCTTTGTTCCCTGTCTTCTTCTGGGTCCTCCAACTGGACTCTCTTGGTTGTAGATCCCTTTCGTTCTTCAGGATTCTTTCTTTTTTCCCCCACCGTTACTTTGTCATCCTCGCCTGGTGCCTGTTGGTCTGCGTTGGTTTTTCCTTTGATTGTTCCTGTGTTGTCCAATTCCATCCCTCCTGATTCATCTTGCTGCTGCATCTGTGTTTTTTGTGGTCCTCTCCTTGAGTACGTAGTCAGCGGCTGGTTTTCGTCTGTTTCTATCTCCAATTTTCTTTCTGTTCTTCTCTTCTCTCTCTCCAGAAATTCTCTTTCTGCCATTTCGCCTGTTTCGTTGAGGTCCATGATCAGATCTTTGAGGCAACGTTCTTCCTCCATTTTCTCCAGGTTTAGGACTGGGTCCCTTGTGAAGTTCTTTGCAAACTTCCTTTCCATCTTCAATGTGTGCCATCTGCTGTCCGAGGGTGGGTAGACGTCAGGCCTAGGTGTTGGTTCTCCTTCCAAGACCCAGACCCAGTCCGGGTTTGGCAGGTTGTCGTTGAACACCCAACCAATGTATTGAGAGTTTCTCACATACCAGAAGCCTGGCTCCCTTTCCACTTCAGCCAGGCTCGTCTGTTTCAGTGCTCTGGGTTTGGCCGTCTCGATGTTTTTCGGACAGCGGGGGTCAGTTCCCATGTGCCCTCTTTGTCTGCATTTGAAGCACAGTGGATTGCCTTTTGAGGACACTGTGACTTTGATGGTCCTGTCCCTCACCACAAAGTACCAGTAGTCTGGCAATCGTGGAGGGATACCATTGTTGAGATCCAGGCATACCGTCATGGTGTTGTGCTGAGGGATCAGGAAATCTGGCGTTGTGATGATCCAGTCAATCACTTTGAATTGGCCGTACTCTATTTGCAGGCGCTGTTTGATCCCCTCGTGCAGGCCTTCGTGAACGTTATCGAATTGTACCCAAAAGAATTTCTTCATGAGCTCTTGTCTGTATCGGGAAGGCGTCATTTGGAAAGGGATGTCTGGTTTCCATGGATGTATTGTCACCACGGAGGAATTGCAGGTGAAGGTTTTGTTCCTCAGGAAATCCGCGTAAGATGGGTCCCTGCAGATGACCATAATCACATTCCTGGTTCGAGGGTGGAATGAGATTTTAGGTTCATCTCCTTGCACTGGTTCCAAACTTTTGAGTTTGTCCCATATCCACTTTAGTTTAGCCGGGCGATTCAGCTCTTGGCTCTTCTTGGAGAAGGTGAAAAGCACTGCGTGCTTTTCATGAAACTCATCCAGTTTCTGAATGTGCTCTTTCGGGTATTCGTAGACCACTGTTTCTTCTCTTCTGTTCTTTTCCACTTCTACATATTTCACAGTCTTCACCAGCTCRGTTTTGGTTTGTTCCGCTAACCAGTTTTGAGTCTCGATTCCCATCCCTTCCATTTTGTCCTCTGGGTCGATCTTCCCTTTTACTGTTCTGTTTGTGGTCTAGACAGGAGTTCCGCTGGGATAGGCAGAGCTTTCCCTCCTCCCAGAGGGGGCGGGGTTGATGTCAGGAGCAAATATAGGCTGCTGTTGAGGCAATCTGATGTCCAGTTAGTGGTTGGCTATGAGGCGGAGGGAGGGGGGGGGCGGGATTTAGCTATTCAAGGTGCGAGATCAAACAAGGAAAGGCTTCGCACTAATACCTGGGCCTAGGGCCGTGTGAATGATAGCGCGTGGACGAGGCCAAGCTATGATCGTGAAGAGCGTAAAGGTGAAAAATGTTCTCTGTCTGCGTCTGTTGCTCAATGGTGAAAAAATAAATTCGGATGAATTCAAATCCTGGTATTGAGATTAAAAAAAAAAAAAAAAAAAAAAAAAAGCTTTCTTAAATGAATAATAGTTAAATGAGTAATTAAATAAATTGATCGTTAAATGAATAGCACTTAAATGAATAATTAAATGAATTGAATACTACATGTAAATTGGTTGAACGGGTTTCATTCGATCTTATCGAATTGAATTGCGGTTTGTGGGATTTGTGACTTTCCTGACTTTCCTTTGCGAGGGTAGTGTCATTTTTGGTGTGCCGTTCAGCTTCGCAGTTGTGTTGTGAGATTGTGCGTGTTCCCTATGGGGTTGAGATTTGTGGATGGTTCCTTCTCTCGTTCTTTTATTGTCTCCTTCGTTGTTTTCTCCTTCCGGATGCTTTATTAGTGGTTTGGATTTTTCTCTTCTTTATGGTTCTGCTTTTGCACCTTTTCTCCTTTTCTCCCTCCTTCCTCCTCCTTTTCTCCCTTCATTTGTCTTCAATAGTCTCTTGGTTTCGCTGATGGTTGGCGTTGTCCTCCTCTTGAAGGCTTGGCTTTTCTCCCGTACTTGCGGTGTTTTGCCACTGTCGCTTCCCTTTGTCCCTTGCGGCTGATGAGATCGAGACAGGGTCTTACGATCTTACCTTGACTTCCGCGATGAGCCGTTCCAACCTTGTCGGTAGCAATGATGGCGTGGGTGCTGCGTTTTCTTCTCCTCCTCTTCTTGGTATTTGCTTGTTTGTGAAGGATGTCCTTTTCCTTTGATTGGAAGTGTAGTGTTCGGTCCCTCCTCTCCTTTCCCTCCTTCCTTCTCTCCTTCCTTCTTTGTCCTTTCCTGTACGTAGGTCATTCCCTTTTTTCCTTTTTCTTCCCCTAGAGTACCTTCCCGCCTACTCCTCCTTCCCTTGTCTTTTCTTGCCCTTTTTGACCCTCGGGGGAGCCTCGCCCTGCGGCGTGACGCAGCGTGGTGAGATGCGAGTTCGATCCTCGCTCCCCTTCTCGCCACCCTCCCACGAGACTGAAAGGAGAAGATGCACGCGATGGTCGTGTTCTGTAGGTTCCTGCTGGGAGCGACTGGACTCAGAGGAAAAATCATTCACTTTCCTACTCCTTTTCTTCGATCCCGTTGTCCTTTCCTCCGCTTAGGTATTCCGCGCCCGACCTTTTCTGCTCATTGCTTCTCCTCACTTCTCTCCTCCTCTCCTTGTCTTTACCCGTCTTTCTTGTCTCTCTTGTCTCTTGTCGTGAATGGCCACGCCCTGGGAGACTTGCTCGATTTCTTACTCCCTTTCTTCGAACCTGYTGTCCTTATCTCCACTTAGGTACTCTGCGCTCGTCCTCTTTGCTCTTTGCTCATCATCACTTCTCTCYTCCTCTCCACGTCTTTACCCGTCTTTCTTGCCTCTTGCCGTGAATGAATGGGTGGCCACGCCCGAAGGCGTGGCGAGGAGAAGCGTGGGCTCGCCTTCTGGTTCCCGCCCTTCGTGTCCTTGTTCGAAGGGGTGATGGCGCGCGCCTGCAAACGCTCGCAGTGCGAGGTTTCGCGCCGGTTGAGGGCAGTTCGCGGGCGTACGGGTTCGAAAGTTTGGCGCAGTGGGATAGCGCTTACCGGACGGCGCTAACGCTCCTTGCCGGGTCTTGAGTAGTCGCTCTCACCTGTTCCACGCTATGTTTCGTGTCAGTCCGGTTCCTATTCCCCCGGCAAGTCAAAATTTTGATACATCATCGAACATGCTCATGCTTCCTTCCGTCTGGCCGAAGGAACCCTGACCAGCATCGATTGCTCCTTATAGGAGGATTGACTGTCAGCATGCCTTTCCCTGAACTCCCTCTCAGATTCCCCTATGGAAACCTGTCAAGTAGGCTTTAAACAGATAGGAGAACTAAGGAACGAAAATCTTGCACCCACGTCTTCTTCCTCATGCACGAAGACCACCACTACACCTTGCCATACACCCAAGCCAAGCCAGCTATGGAAGCTGGGCTATGGCGCTGCCCTCAGCAGCCCCCTGGCTTACACGACACATGCGAGAACACCTCGCCTAGCGCAGCGCACATCACGCGAGCGCAGGCTCAAGCAGCGCTGCTGCACAATTGGCAAGGGCCCAAATGCTTGGCCAGGCAGCGAGATCTTTCCAAATGCTTGGCAAGGGCCCAAATGCTTGGCCTGGCCTGGTCTGTTGCCTGGCTGGGCTGGGCCTGTGCCCAGAAGCTTCCGGTAGGCCCTGCTGCCCTGGGGCCCGTTCGGTTTCAGCCCCAAACTGCCTGCCGTGCCTCCTCCTTTGTGTGCGGCCCAGGGCCTGCTTCCAAGAAAGGCATAGAAGGCCGAAGCAAAGTGCTGCTGGCCGTGGTCTGGGTCCCCTCAACCAACTGACGCGACGCAACTGTCTGAACCCCAAAGGTGAAATAGACAACAATGGGCCTCTCGTAATTTTATCAGGCCCACCTTCACTTAGGGCGGGCACACATTGCAAACAGGGCCCCTCACGCCTGCCGAGGAGCCAGATCCTCACAGTTGGAAGTGATTGGAGTTTGCAAAAATCCTAACACAGGAGAGTTCTGGACCATTACAACTACAGCAAGCTATCAGGAGGGGCGAGGAGGGCAGCAAGGGGAAAAAAATCACCACACCTTAAGAAGTTAAGAGCCTGAACGTGAATTTTGAATATTGTGTACAGAACACTGCACAGTGAGGTTCCCATCATATTTACGGGGCAAAAAGAAAAAAGAAAAAAGAGAATGGGCAAAATGTGTCATTTCCCATCGTACTTGAACCACCCCTGCATCAGCACAACCCGCGAGTATATACAGGGATCATGGTTGCCTGAAGTAACTGCCCAGACTTGCAGGGGAAAAAACAAGCCTCCGGTCAAAAACAGCCTAGACGGCCAGGGCGCCAATTTTGGCACCATCCTAAACCGCAGGCAGAGGCCTAAGAGTGGCCAAGAAAAAAGACTGAGGCCGCCAACCTCCACCATTGGAACACAGGTTGAAATGCCGAAAGACCATCACAAAACAAGTGATCGGTCTCTTGCCACCCAAGACCCAAGATTTGGCAGGTCATGGTCTGGCCAAAGACAGGTTTGGCAGGATAATTCAGGCCCAACAGTCGTTTTTTCACTTAGTTTTCAGCCCTTGAGACTCTTGCGACGTAGTTCCCTGCCCTTTTTTTACCTTTGCCACGGAATGTCCTGGAATGAGCTGCATCAGTCGAGTCCTGACCCCTTTTCTACATTGTACTCCCCTCTTTCAACTTCCTTCCCTACAACACCCTTATACACACTAAGCAAAACCCAAATCAACAAACACCACAACATGGGCAACTTGGGGGAAGCAAAGCCCATATTCAGAGAGGTTCTTCACCCAGAGGACTATCCAAGTAAAGAACACAGCATCCCTGGAGAGGCCAAAAAAATTACGAGCCAACCACATCTCCAGCCAACAGCACATGTATCCAGACAATGAAAGCACCCACAGAACAAATGCATCCAGATTAGGAATGTATCCAGATAACAAATGTATCTGAACAACGAACGTACCCAGTGAACAAATGCATCCAAACAACAAATGTGTCCAGACCATAAATGTATCCAGACAACGAATGTGTAGAGAAACATTTTCTGAATGAAAGCAAAATATCACACCTGTGACAAATGAACTTTGCAGTGGCGAAGTTCCACTTGCCTGGATTCTTTGTGATGAACCGTAAGATTACAAGGACCAACGGCCGGAAACACAGAATCCGGGTAAGTGGGACCTGGCCCTAGGAGATCAAACACAACGTTATAACAAACAAACAAATACCCAGTGCCCACCCACCAGCAAATCATTGAATGCTCCTGAAATGGCTCTTTAGCAGTTCAAGTGCAAAGCAAAATACCTATCAAAGTCTTTTGGACTGACAGCCTGGCACTCTCCAAAATAGAAAGACACCAGTAACTTAACACCCTGCACCCCCTCCCCACAAAAAAAAGAACTAGGTTTCCTGAATGTCCTCTAAATTAGACTAGCCCTCGACTGTTGAAAGGTGAAGTATGAAGGCTGATGTAGTTCCAAATGGCGCTCTGTTCGTTTGGGCAGTAGTCACAGCTCACGTTTGCTAGTATTTTTTGACACAAAGATCTTTAGAGTAATGAAAAAAGGTTCGCAAAAAACTGTGGTCCCCGGCCTGCAGCATTTGTGCAAACAGGGCAAACGTACAGCTTATGTAATTAATAATTCCAAGTCAGTTGTCTAATGCTGCTCTGCCCATGCACTAGAAAGAGGGCACAGTGGGCCACAGAACCTGAAGGCAGAACGCTGCCGTAAATGGTATGCGGTTGCTATGCAGAATTGGCTGGTAAAGTCCTTCGGGACATCCGTTAAAATTGGAACGATACAGAGAAGATTAGCATGGCCCCTGCGCAAGGATGACACGCATAAATCGGGAAATTGTCCAAAAATAAAATAAAATAAAATAAAATTGGCTGGTAAAAAGCAGAAATGAGTTGCAGAAGGACCATAAATGGTACTGTGGTAACGAGAGATAAAGAGGAATAGGGAGGGAAGAGATGTATATTATATGGGTAAGGTTGAAGCTAGAAGCTCAAGGATTATCCAGATTGAGTCTGTAAGCTCTTTCTTGAGGGCATGGGTTTTATCTAGCAAAAAAAAAAAAAGCAACGAGGTCCATCCCGAAGGCAAGTTGTGTCAGAACTAACGAAGACCCAGAATCTCCAAGGGAGAACATAGGGGCTGTGACAAAACCCTGGAATCAAGCAGAGATCGCTGTGGGTGAGGTGCCAGGACCGGAGGATTCCGGTATACCAGGGAGAGACCGGCTCTTTTTGGAAACAGAGGGGAGAAGACAGGTGCTCCAGATACCAAGCGATTAAGGCCCAGAGCAGGCATCGTGGGCTAACAGACTAAGGCGTTTCAGAGGACTTCAAGGAATTCTCTGAAAAGAGTTGAGCTTTATGTCTCTGGAAAATAATAAAACTATAGCTGAGGGTTTAGGGTTTAGGGTTTAGGGTTTTTTATAGAAATAAGGTAAATAGGGATCAGAATAATTAAGTTCTTTTGGGGCTCATACGGAGGAATTGCAGTTTGGACAAACTTAGCAGCTTTGGCAGCTTCTAGGACCTTTCTAGCCAGTCGTGGTTTTGTACGACAAGTTCTTGAAATAGACCTGAGAGGAAAGGATGAAACAGGGCAAGCTGACAGTCAATCCTCCATGATATTGGAGCAATCAATGCTGTTCAGGGGTCCTTCGGCCAGACGGAAGGAAGCGTGTGTGGGTTCTTATGATGTATCATTTTACTCTGACTTGCCGGTGGAATAGGAACCGGACTGATGCTCCCCAGAATGGAAATGGAGCCAGGCTGCCAGGGCCATAAGGACCTGTTTAAAAAAAAAAAAAAAAAAAAAAAAAGAATTGGCTGGTATGTAGAACTGTGTGCTATATAGAGTTAAGATGCCATGTAGAAGTAGATGCTTTGTAAAGATAGGCCGCGATGAACCCCGGCTGGTACTACGTGCACGGGCTACTTCTATGTCGGCTGGATGCTATGCGTACTAGTGCTATGGGCAGTGGGCGGTACTAGGTGGGTGGAAGATTTATTCAGTCGGCAGTACTTCGCGGGATGGGTGCGCCATGTGGACTGGGCGACATTATGTGGGCTGGACGTAATGGGCGGCGCTACACTGAGTGACATATGGAGTGGGTGAGCTGGGTGCCACCGCGTGGGCTGGGTGCTACTATGCTGACAGGGCATGCTCGCAATACGTGCAGTGGGCTGGGCGGTACTTTGCTGTGTGATACTATGTGTGGTGGGTTGTGTGGAACTATACGTGGTGGGCTGGATGGTACACTGGGTGGTGGGCTGGATGGTACACTGGGTGGTGGGCTGGGTGGTGTGCTGGGTGGTGCTATGAGCGGTGGGCGGCTGCTATGCAGTTACATCAGCAGCGCAGGTAGAGCTAAGATGCTACACAGAACACGCTGCTATGTGCCCTGGCTGGTACTATGTGCAGTGGCTGCTATTGGGCATGCTGGCTGCCATGTGGGCTGGCTGCTACCAGCGTTATTGAAATTTAGCATCTTTGCCAAACAACATCATTTTTCTTGGCATACTTTGAACAGGAATATGTGGCAAGATAATTTGAAGAAACTTTGACTTCTTCTGTTTGCTATGTGCAGTGAGAAGTACTATGTGCACTGGGTCGCTCTTTTCCTCCTCATGAACACGATTTCAGATTTCATTATTATGATTATGAAAAAAAAATTAAAAAAGTTTTGAAAAACACATTAAATCAGTAAATAGATTACCAGTAGTTGAATATTCACTTACCTTCTTCTAAGACTGTAAGCTTACTCCATTGCCCAAAGCGGAGCAAATCTGAGGGAGGACCTGCACTGTATGGACAGCTATCACAAAACAATGCTACCAAGCAACAAGGTCACTGTAGTCACATGTTTCCCGGAACCCAGAGGATTGGAAGTGGGAATGAAAGCTTCAAAGAAGATTGAGACCCCTCACACTATGGTTAGTGTGGAGAGAAATGCAAGGAAACACTGGAGAGGCAACAGGTGCCGGTGGAAGAGACGAGGGAGGGGCATTGCAAATGGTACAGATTCAGTACCATACGGATTGACACAAAGACAAGAGATAGATCAAGAAGTACCCAGACGAGCAGCAGGATATCACGGCCAAATTTGGGAAAGATGCTCCCAGTGAAGGAAAAGTCAGCAGTTTGGAAGGAAACCCAATTGAGCTCAACTAGAGGGTAGGTGACGGAGGAGGAACCAGCACAGGCAAAGTTCCCGATACCGATTCCATACAAAGCCTCTCAGGGAATACGAGTATTAGCCTAGCTTCAGGAGAAAGACTAAGGGGATGGTAAAATGCGCTACATAGTACATGGCAAAAAGACTAATGTTTGGGTAGGGGGGTGTGCCTGCGGTCCTGGACCCAGGAATGCTTAGTGTATCACTCAGCATAGTGAGTGACACAAAAATACTCTAGATAGAGGAGAGCATGGGGTCAGAGGGTTGCAGAAGCTGATCTACAATTCCTGCAGCTATTCAAAGGAGGAAGTTGAGGAGAAAGGGTAGAGGTAGGACTGGAGTCATCCTAGTTATGAACTTATTACACTTTTTTCAGGCAGTCCACGGTAGTGGATTGAGAGGGATTTCTCTGGTTGTGTTTCATGTATGTTTTGGGGGGTTAGAGCTGCCAGGAGAGGGGAGCTGTTTTTATAGGCTCACTCTCAGTTGATTCTTTCGTGCGAAGTAATCAATGTTGTCAGGGCTCCGAGGACCGTAACGTGGGGAGGCATCATGAGTGGGTTGTTATGTATACTCTGACACGCCAGAGGGAAAGGAAATGGACTGATGCTCCCCTGTCTGGATATGGAGCCAGGCACAAGTGGACCTGTTTTCAGTCTTTAAAAAAAAAAAAGAAAAAAAAAAAGGATTACCAATTTACCAGTACTTGCTGCCTGGTTGCTGAATGTTACGCATTTTATGTACGTTAGGTTCCCCAATGTATTTTATGGTAAGTTAGGGTTCTGATCCATAGTAGAACTTCTTGTGATACAACGGGTTCTACAACATCTGAAACTTGTAGTTCCCTGATTTCTCCTCCAACTACACTCTTCAGGGGGCCGAAGAGGACGGCAAGTAATTCCCCAATGGCTCCTCCATTGGGGAACATCTGTGTTAAACCACCAGTACCTCGCCCAGCCAGTTTTCTCGATGCGTCAGTTAACACGCCACAAGTTTCACGGGTCGTGCCAGCCAAAAGGAGGCCCACACCACTTTGTTTTTTTTTGGCGCACAGGGCGTTTCCAGGCTCGGTAAAGGAAGGGTCAAAGGTACTGGTGGTTTAACCCCTATCCTCCTGAATGGGATAGCCCCTAACCTGGTCAGCCCCATTAATTGTGTAGTAATGATTTGTGGAGGAGCATAAACCCCATGCTCTCTTCTCCATCTATGTGCTGGTTTACACTACACACATTCGCTCAGTGTTCTTCATTATTATGCGATTAATGCCCCTCATTCCCTAACCCTAACCCTTCACATCAAGAAGAAGACATCACAGTTGCAAACAGCCGCAAAAGGCCTACAATTTCACTAAAATCCCTTTTCTTTGCCACAAAAGTGTAACGGTAATTAGTAATGCCCCTGACTCTCTGACAATAACCTCGAGGACTTTCCGAAAAATGATTTAAGGAAACTTAGCCCCAAAAGGTCAACAATCCTATTTCCTTCCAGACACAACTTGAGCTGCAGAAGGCCAATAATCCTATTTCTTTGCTGCACAAGCACAACGGGTGAAAGGGAGCTCCTGATTATGTGACAAACAATGACCCTGACTCCCCGACCTCCTGATCCTTCACCTCGAAAATGCAAATAGTTCCAAAACTGATATAAGGCGCAATCCTATTTCTTTCACGCAAAAGAAAGAGTACTGGTCACCAGAGAATACTACATCGCAATCCTGTTCTTTTCTGAACTCTCAATCCATCTAGGAAGAAGATTTCCCTACTCTTATACACATAGCAGAACATGCTAAGCGGTGAATCCCTCCAAGCTAAGCCTGCATGTGCACACTCCATGTTGCAGCTCTCCTTGCCCTGCTATGTGATCAATGCCGGTGACTTGAACCCTTCACGTCAAAATCATGACAGCTCTGAAGAAAGGTTAAGCCGCAATCCTATTCCATGAACTCCATCCATGACCATACATGAAGGATGCCAACAAATCCAAATCAAATCTCTTCTTTCTCCTTTCCTCGCAATCTGTTCCAAGAGACGAAAGAAAAATATCAACCAACAAGCCGTCCGCAAATCGGGCATAGGAAAGCAGTGCTCTCATCTCACTGCAAGGGGGCATAGAAAAGCAGTGCTCTCATCTCACTGCAAGGGGGAACAACATCACGGGGAAGAATAAACAGCGAGATGACTGTTGGAAGATGGAACAGACTGGAATCTCAGGGTATGTTTAAACCACCACTACCTCCGAGCCTGTTTTTACCAACTACCTCCAAGCCTGTTTTTACCGACCCTGATTTTCAATGCACGCCAAGTTTGCCGAGCCTGGGTCCCGCTGTGCTCTTTTTGTGGTACTCACGCGAAAAAAAAGAAAAAAACAACTCCGCGTTGAGAGAAGAATGTAGCATACAAGAAAAAAAAGCGGGTGTTACAGTCCCGGGGTGTAATCCATCAAATAAATAAAAAAAGAAACAAAAAGAAAAACGTATTTGGAGCTCATAGCAAGTACATTCAATCCGCAACGTGCTTTGTGTGTGTGTGCCCTCAGTGAGGGCGTTACAACGGTGCTGTCAGGTGAAAGAGAGAAAAAAAAAAAAAAAAAAAAAGAATAAAGTTGATAGGGTTTAGACGTAGACGATGCTTGAGAATATCAGAGATACTTGGGGCAGGTTGTATAAAGGACTGCGTAGTGGAGATTTGAGGGTGGTATGAGGATGTAAATATTAGATGGTGCCCAGAGGCTCTTAATAGGGAAACTGAGGAAGGGTTTAACATGATGAGAGGCTCGTGAGATTGCTAGAACAGCCCCCCCGACCCAGGCCTCCCCTGGGGACCCGTCTGTTGTGTGACTGGGTGCTGTTAGGAAGCTTCCCGACCAACAGAGGTGTCCCTGGGATGGCTATGGTATGGGAAGTGGGCTTTGGTTGTAGCAATCTCCCCCTTGAGAGGCGTCTAGGGCCGCAAGGGTAAGGCTTTCCTCTTCTCTTTTCAGTCAAACTGTATTTTGTTTTTCCAGGCTTGCCGGTGATGAGCAACCGGACTGATGCCCCCCAGAATAGAAGGGGCTGGGTATTATGGAAAAAAAAAAAGAAAAAAAAAAGAGATATCATCATTAAGCTGACCGGCCCCAGGCAAGTCAGAAATAGTTGGTTTTTACAACTTTACTCGTCAAGTTCCATCATCTGGATTCAAACACGGGTCTGTATTTTCAACAGTTCATGAGTGTACCCACTGAGCTAGGCTCTTGGGTATGTCTTACAAGTTTCTCTTTTGGGGAAAAGCTTATCATTATACGCATAAAGTTATAAACCCATTGGAGTTGTGCTGAAGGAAATGAGATGATTCAGGACAAGATGAGACGAGTTAGAATTGAGATAAGATGAGAGGAGTGAGATGAGATGGCATGAGATGAGAGGAGAGGAGAGGAGACGGGAGGAAGAGAGGCGAGAGGGGAGGGGAGAGGAGAGGAGAGGAGAGGAGATGAGAGGAGATGAGATGAGATGACGCGAGACGAGACTTGATGTCTTCTCTCCTCTCCTCTCCTCTCCACTCCACTAAAAAGCAAAAAAGCAATCTGCAGATATAATGACGTAAGAATGTCGCCTACAATTCTCACTCATGCGAATCAGATAGAAAACCAAGAGAATGGGAAACAAACCGATCGCAAGGAAGAAGAAACGAACTCACCTGGATAAGAAAGAATCCACGGCCGGAATGTATGAACCAAGACACAAGAACAAACAAAGAAAAAAGTACGAGTCAGTACACGGACTGTGAGATTATAAACATAGACTAGGGTGAGACAGGACTGGTACGAGACGAGAGTACGGTCAAGGACACGCGACAATCATTAGATATGAAGGGAATGTCTCCTTGTTGAAGCATACGGAAATTGACGGCGACAAGGACGACAAGGGTTGGAATAGGGGAGATCCAGAGGAGCGATGATGAGTACGCTGTAAGGACAGGGAGTGGGGGTGAAGTACGGGGACCAAAAAGGTATATATACTGTGGATAGTGCCTGAAAAGATTACCTGAGCGGTGAGGTAGAAGGGTAATCGCGACTTGGTCGCACGCCATGGACATTACGTGTATGCTGCGATAGTAAAACCTCGCACGTTTTGTCTGAATTTGCAAGTGTTTATCTTCTCTCCTTTCCTCTCCTCTCCTCTCCCCTCCCCCCTCCCCTCTCTTCCTCCCGTCTCCTCTCCTCTCCTCCTCTGGATCTGAGGTTCTTTAATTCCATTCTTATTCTGAAAGAACAAANGAAAAATCGAACCAAAAAAAAAAAAAAAAAAAGAAACTACCCGCCCTACCCAGGAAAGCGGCTCTATACATCATCATCAGCACAACTATGAGTGTCCCCTTCCTGACTTAGTGTCAGCAGCCCATGGATGGCGCCCTGCCTCGCTGGCAGGGCAGCAAAACAAAACAAAACAAGAAAAAAAGAAAACGAGCAAGACAAAGCTGAAACTAGCTCAAATAGCGGGCAGATATGTTATTCAAAATATTGAGGTGAGTACTACATCTTTCACAGCCTACCCGACATACTCGTCCATTTTATTTTATTTTTCTATTACTGGCGGGCCTGTAGGGCCCAAACATTTTGTTTTGGCCGAGCCTCCCCCATACCCCCGAAAAATGTGGTGTGACGTATATTCTCGTTTTTCCCAACACTGAGAAAGGCAGTGGTGGTGTAAGCAGAAAAACTAGAGGGGGGGGGAAGATCCAAAAGAGTAAACAGAATCTGAACCTGAGTTTATCCAGAAAAACTTGAGGGAAGGATCCAGAAGGACATAATCACATTGTGATGTGCAGTATGCTAAATGAACGAAGCGAGGATGGCAACCATGCCACAATCAGGGGTACAGTGGGAAAGAAAACAAGGAGAAAAAGCAACTAAAGTCAGAGCACTAGCTTTTTTTTGGCAGGGGGGGGAACCCCTAACATTGTTTTTCATCGGCCAGGACTTGAACTGATGATCTGTTTATCATGTGTTGTAATGTGCCAGTGTTGAAACCCTGTACGTCTTGGGCACCAAATTACCAATGCATTTTTCAGGCGCCAGTGCTCAAAGAACCATCCTCTCGCCAAGAAATTTCCCAGGTTGCAAGCCTTATCTTCGACATCCCCTGTGCCCTGGTATTTTTGCCCCTTGGCCATTTCGGCATCAGAGCCCCTTTTCAATTTTTTAACTCTTTGGCACCACCAGTTCAGTTTGGGAATGCTCAGACCCACCCTCAACCGGTTACAGTGCTTATGTGGGCGGTCACAGTACTATTTCCATTCATTCTATGCTTGTTTTCAACATGTGACCACGGTGCTGATTGGACTCTTCAAATGCTGAGTCTAGTCAGGGTCAGCCTCCCTCTCCTCCTTGCCGCTGCCTCTTACCATCAGATTCTTTGATCCTGCTGTATTGAGTTTGTGTATGAGAGTCAAGCCTCTCCTTTCCCTGCACAACCTCTCTGCACCAATCCTGTTACACTGGTATTGGAGCAGCACTTTTATCTAAGCTGTTTTCCCTACTTCCCTCCCATCCATCTGATAGCCACAGTTCTCCACTGCTGACGTGCGATCATAACTTGTGAAGAGCAGCTGTCCAAGACCCTGACGATCATCAGGCTGTCGAGGAGGAATTTTCATATGCCATATCATCTGCAGTACCACATGAATTGTTCATTTGCCATGTCACTTGAGCTCCACGGCCATGCCAGGCCATCGAGGAGAGAACTTTGTCCACGAAGTGCCCATATATTCTGCGCCCATCCATGCTCTGCCTGCCGCCCGCTTGGACTGCCTCTATGCTCTCTTTACCAATGCCTCTAAAGATCTCTCAAAACACCCTGTTCTCGCCTATTTCGAGTCGTTGTCTGACTTAATACTAGCATAGAAGGCGATCCCAGTTCCCATTCGATCCCGAGTGTGCTTAAAGTAGTGGGTAAATAGAAATTTGACCTGGCATGAAGAAACTTGTTGTTCAACATCTTTGACAGTTGAACCAGTTTCCCCCAAAGCTCTTTTCTTTCCTTTCCTGTTGCACGGAACTTTCACCACATTCTCTGGTTTTCAACTGTGCTTTGAATGCGACTTAGTTTGTCACCATTCATTCGACCAATGTCAAGATCAGCCAAGTTTGATGTTTCCCCAACAAAGAGCAAAGAAATTGTTGTTTTTTTTTCCCCGTTTTTCCACACCTTTTTTTCATTTGTAATTTGTAAAGCTTTTGCGAGGAACTGGGTCCTCGGCAGGCCTAAGGGACTCTGTTACAGAAGTGCCCGCCCTAAGTGAAGGTGGGCCTAACAAATCTCAAGAGGCCCTCTGCTGTCAATTTCGTATTCGGGGTCCAGGAAGTTGTGACGCGCCAGTTGGTTGAGGGAAACACAGGCCGAGCAGCAAAGACATTCCACGGCCTTCCAGGCCTTTCCTGAAATGCAGGCCCTGGGCAAGAATCGCAGCCTCATACTCCGACAGTTGGGAGGCCCAACTGAACGAGGCCCAGTAGCTGCAACAGAGGCCCAGCCTCCTGGGGCCTACCGGAAGCTTCTGGGCAGAGGCCCAGGCCAGCCAGGCCGCCGAGGGAGGCAGGCTCTTTCCATATAGGAAAGAGCTCGCTGCCTGTGCTCATTCAGGCACTTGCATGCTAGCGGCAGCGCTGCTGGAGCGGACGCTCGTGGGCTGCTGCTGGCGCTAAGGGCAAGGAGCAAAGCGCATGCGGTCGTGCAAGAAGCAGGGCGCTGCTGAGGGCAGCGCCATAGCCCAGCCTCCATAGCTGGATGGGCTTGGACTACAGTGAGGCGCAGGGGTGTTCTTCGGGTGTATAGAGGGAAGACGTGGGAGTAAGTCAGGGCAGAGAGAGGAGGAGGAGGAGGAGGAGGAGGATGTGAGGGCACATACCTGGTATTGGCGATGGTCTGCATGGAGCGACATCTTCAAGCACTTCATTGGCCGGTGACGTCAACAGTTGCATTGTCAACTAGTAGGCAGAACAGTAGCTGTGTAGGAAGTAGGCTGGGCGCCGAGCGCCAAGTAGGGAGAAGGGACTGGACTCTTATGTTGGTGGTGGCGAGAGCAAGCTCTCATTGACATTGGTTTTCAGTCTTACGAATCTCCATTGGTGTCATATTGGTGCAATGCTGCTTACTGGACACTGAGATACTATCTGGCTTTCAATGTGATTGTGCATTCTGGTTATTGTCATCTCGCTGTTGCTCATTTTCCTTGCACTTTTCTGGATGTGTTTTTTCCTGCTTGTAAGTTTTCCAATCCTGCTTCTAACTACCCCTTGTTTGCCCTTCCTTTTTTTTTTTTTCAAAATAAGAACCGTACGGTTCTGGCTCCTTTCCATTCTGGGGAGCATCAGTCCGGGTTCTTATTCCACCGGCAAGTCAAGGACATTACAACAGCAACTCACACACGCTCCTCCCCATTATGGTTGAGAGGCCTGAGTGGATGGCATTATTACTTCACATGGGAAGGATGTATCACCCCTCACCCCTGCCTAAGTTAGCGTAACTAATATAGTTTCTGGGGCTAATTCTACTCTGACTACTATAACTCTAATTGTCTACCGCTGTCAATCCTATGAGGCCTAATTGTCTACCGTTGTCAATCCTATGAGGCCTATCCCTGCTTATTCCTCTCAGCTACTTGGCTGTCAGATTTGCAATGAGATCTAGAATCGCTAGTTCGGCCTCTTGCTATCAGTTTGCTAAAACCCTAAACCCTAGGCGCTCAGAGGTTGCAGTTACTTCCAATGTAGAACTTATCCAAAGCATGGTGCTCCCTCTGCTGTACCTCATCCGGAATCTACGGCTCTGTGGAGTCATTTCCATTCCCCCTCCTCTATTCTGAAGGCATACCTTACAGAAACCCGGGTGCTCTTCTTTTAACCTCCACACAGTATGGAATGGTGATAAACTCCTGTGGACCTGCTTTCGGTCTTGCTGTTCTTTGGAATTAGTCAGAGTGTGCCGCATTTTATCCAGAACCTAGTGTCATGTCTGTGAGGTGTGTTCAGCTTCCGAGTGTGTCTGGTAACTGGAGTAGATGTGAGCAATTATGCCTCCAATGGCCAAAGAGAATCCTGTCCTGCTCTATCGTCACTATCTTGCCTTCTCCTAAGTGGTGTTTTGAAAATGCAACTATTATTTTGCTTTTGTTTGCTATCTTGTTTTCTATTTTCTTACGGGTGTTTTGAAAATGCAACTCCTTTTCCAGCGTCCCCTGTACTCTAATTCTACCATATACAACACTTCTTCCCACACCTCTTGGGTGGCCAATGCAATGCGGTCAGTCCTCTCTTGGCATCTGCGTTTCCATATTATCCGTAAGGTGGCTAGCCTTACTGTCTGGGAAAAAAACAACCTCGTACCCTTGCCATAAGTTTGGTAACTGCAGTCCTAGGAGTGGTAGTTGGTCTGTTGGAAGAATTTCATTTGTGACTGAGAGCCACAGTGCTGATGTGTGTTTCCAGAGTTGTTGTGCCTTTTGACAGAGTAGAAGACAATGCTCTGTCCTCTGTCAACCCGTTTGAACAGCTGGCACAGAGTTCCCTGTAGAGGGGACCGCGTCTGAACATTCCTTTTCTAATACAACCATGAGTTTACTGGTAGGGCCCGGTGGGCGAGTAGCCACTGAAAACTTTTTAGTTTAACTGCTATTATGGAAAGAGTTCTACTCCAGGGGGGAAAGGAGTGTGTTGTTAGGTGGTATGTTGAGGCGTGTTTCCCATCTATCTTTTATGATTTGGGTGATTGAGACAGATGTCGTTCTTAGTGTATTTACCAGGGTTAGATGCCGCCTTCTAGAAATCTTACTCGGATTCCGGAAAACACCTTGCATAGACTAGTCCCGTCGAGGAAGCTATATGACCTATGGCTTCACGAGGTAATCCCAAAAACAAAAACAAAAACTCTTCATGTAGATAGGACCACCGGATGGATAGTATTCGGAATACCCCGATGATTTCACTATCATGCCTTGGCATTGAAGGGTAAATACATAAGAAGGGATAAGTAAGACAGATACGTCCGAATTCACCTATAGACATAGTCGCAAGGAACAAGTAAGGAAAGCTTTAAAGTTGCGCCCTATAAGGGCAAATTGAAACTTGATCATGGAATCAGACTAAAAAGGGATTTGACTTTGGGCTTAGTCTAAAAATTGAAGGAGTTCTCTCCGTATATCTTAATGAGAAACTCTATGTATTTTGAGACTATATCAACGAAGAGGAGGAAATCACAGCAGTATGATCTTTTCATCAGACCAAATCAATTATTAAGCATAGTGATATGACTACACAACAATGGTTGGTGAGAAGATTGACTGAAAGGATGACTTCTTATATACATGTATTGCTTTATTAAGGATTTGCGTGAGTGGGCCTTGATAAGTTACATTCTGCCTACGGTTTACCGGGCAGTTCTGTTTGTGACACCATATATATATATATATATATATTACCGGGCAGTTCTGTTTGTGACGATATATATATATATATATATATATATATATATATATCGTCACAAACAGAACTGCCCGGTAAACCGTAGGCAGAAAGAGAGAAGAGGACAACAAACGAGGGGCTGTGACAAACTGTTTCGTCGGAGTTTCACTGACTCATCAGGAGGCTGATATATATATATATATATATCGTCAAATAGAACTGCCCGGTAAACCGTAGGCAGAGAGGGAGAAGAGGACAACAAACGAGTATATATATATGCATAGTTATGTGGGTATTGTATGTATGGGGCTAAGGTTGAGTTGTGGTTTCACGTTTAATTGAAACCGCCCTAGTCGACCGGCGTACGCTTTATCCTTGGGAGATCAACACCCCAAGTGACGAACGACGTCCGGGTTCAACAGGCGTTTTAATCGCGTGTGCCTTTACTACAGCGAGCGAGCAAACGCCCTCGGCTGACTCACCTCTGCAAATGCACGTAAAAGCTTTCGCATGTGGGTCAGTAGCTCGGTGGGGATACACCCCTAAGGGTGGTGACAACCCCTTAGGGAAGAAAGCTTATGCCCCGCGAGAACCTATCCTGTCGTAGGGGACTGCAGGATGTACAGCTGGTGCACCCGGTTAGAGCGGCGAAGGGACGACGCGACCACGGCCGTCTCGGCGGCTCGCGGGATTATTCTACGTCATCCCCGAGTTGTCTTTTGAAATTGGTTTTGTTTTACTCTTGCATGACATGGCCGGGAGGGCTCCCGCCTCTTCGCGAGAAAAGACGGGGACCGATGCGCTCGACAACGTCTAACGAGTTTTTGGTGGCTGATGGCTTGCTCTTCCTTGATAAAGCAGGGAAGAAGTGTTTGTGTGTCCCTCGTAGCGAGTCCTTGCACAGTTTGTGCTTAGGAGAGTGTCACGACGCCACATGGCACTTCAGTTACAAGAAAACTTGAACTAACTTCGTACAACGATTATGGTGGTTGAGGAAGCAAAGAAGTATGTTGAGACACGCCAGGTTTGTCAGAGAGACAAACCAAGAACCCAAGCACCTCTAGGACTTGTCAAACCTCTGCCTATTCCTGCTGGACCGGGAGAGAGTTTGTCCATGGACTTCATGGACACTCTCGTGTCCAGCAAGTCTGGGAAGAGGCACATTTTCAGCATCGTAGACAGATTCTCTAAGTATGCTAGGTTAGCTGCGTTGCCAAAGACCGCTAAGACAGAGCTTGTGATCAAGATGTTCATGGAAAAGCGGGTTAGAGATTTCGGATTGCCTAAGTCTATAGTGAGCGACAGACAGGTGCAGATGACATCCGAGAACCATCCCGAAGCTAACGGACAGGCTGAACAAATGAATCGGGTAGTCCAGCACCTGCTGAGGCATTACACAAAGCCCAGCCATGACCGGGATGAGAAGCTTCCTCTCATCACCAATCTGCACAATAATGGTGTGCATAGTACAACTGCTCAGACACCGAATCAGCTGCACCTTGGATGGAAGCCAAGGACACCATAAGACTTCCTACTGCCTGACACTAGATGACTGCTGCACCGGGTAGCATCGAGTTCAGTATAGAGTACAAGAAGATGCTGCAGAAGGCTACTGTACAAATTCAGAAACCTCAGATTGCAATGATTGCATCTGAGAGCAGATGTAGAAGGGAGTCAAAGTTTCCAGTGGGAGAAAGGGTTTGGGTCAAGTCGTCAGAATTCACAGTAGAAATCGATATCTTGTGCAATCTACTGCCACAGTACTTCGGACCGTGGGAAGTCCTTGCTATGTGATCTGTCTACCCCATCTGATCCTGATGGTCCTTCAAATGTGATCCGTCTACTCCTGCATCTATGCACTGACCCAGTCTTCCATGCCTCTAAACTTCTTCCTCTCGCTCGGACTGGTCAATTTCCTTCAAGAAGGTCAATGCTGCCCCCAACCATGGGTGGGCACATGGACATCAAACAGATTGTAGAGCACAAGTTAATGCCTGTTCCTAAGCCTGTTGGCAGAGGAAGACCTCTGAAACCACGGATGCAGTTCCGGGTCAGATTCAAGCACCACATCGATCCTAAAGAAGACAGATGGTTCATAAGAGAGGAGCTGATAAAGACAGCACCTCACGTCGTCTCCAGTTATTAGACATCTTTGAAGGGGAAGCATAAAGTGGATTCAGAGCTATCTCAGAGGCTTTTGAAGCTGAGGGGGAGGAAGTGCAAGGAATATGGCCCACGGCCTGGTCGAATTCAGGGCCTGCGCCCACTGGAAAGGAGCTGAGCCCGGTTGTAACTGTCTGTGCCCGCCGTAAGTGAAGGCGGGCCCTGGAAATTGGTCGTTGATAGAAACACAACAGTTTATCCTATCTTTTTATAGTTAATAAAAAACCGGTTGAGTTCTTGTTCAAGCGATTAATTTTGAATTGAAATTAAATGTACCAAGGATATGTATGCGGCCTCCAGGAAATAGCCCTGCGTGGGTTGGTTGCTGCTCGCAGCATCTGCAACCGACCGGCAGGCTCAATCAGTTGTAGATTGGGCCCAGAAATATCGTGACGCCCTGGACCCTCACAGTTGAGCCCCAGGCACATTCTGGAAGGGCCCAGGAGCGCACCTACAAGGACAGAGGCTGTGCAGTCCTTAAGCTGCCTCGCCCAGCCGGTATCTGCACAAAAGGAAGTGCAGCCAGGCACTTCTTCATTCCATTCTCTGCCTGGACAGCGGCTGCGCTGCTGGAGCGCAGGCTCAAGTGCACACGCTAGACCAAGGTCGGGTAGTGCGGTGAAAGCGCTGGCGGGGCACAACATAGCTGCCTGGGTGCAGCAAGGCCAAGCGGCGGCCATAGACGGCCCGCTGCCTGTATGTGCCAGAGGGGGTAGAACTGAGGTCCTGGGAGAGGGCGCTGTGGGCAGAGAGGGTGATTTGTGATGGTGCAAGAATGCACGTACCTGGTGGTGATGAGTGGGTCGGTTCGTCCGAAGTCTTCATTCATCATCTGGCAGGCGCACTTCTCGAAGACCTGTTGACGTCATTAGATGCTAGGGTAGTCTAGGCACTGTCTGATCATAGTCCGAGCGTTGAGCGCCATATAAAAGAGCAATATTGGAATCATTGATGGTGGAGGCGAGATGGGGACTTACGTTGTGAATTGAGTTCATTGCTTTGCTCTTATTTGGCGTATTACTTGGACATACTCCTTTCTGTTTGAGCACCTGACTTTCTGGCTTTCAATGGGATGATGCAATTTTGGTTTCTGTACTTCACATTGTTCAATTTCCTTGCAATCAGCTGAGGAGCAAGTATTTCAAAGGTTCTACGGATGATCTGAACTAGCTTCAGGAGTAGATGAGCAACGATAGGAACCAGACAGCAAGGGTATTTGTAGCAATAGGCTAACTTAGGCGGGGGTGAGGGGAGGTACATCCTTCTGGAAGTAATCAATGTCGCCCACTCCGGTCTCCCAGCCATAGTGGGCAGAAGCGTTTTTTAGTGTGTTGTAATCTGTATTCCTGACTTGCCGGTGTAATAGGAACTGGACTGACGCTCCCCAGAATGGACAAGGAGCCAGAGCCATAAGGCTCTGTTGGGGGGGGGGGGGGGAGAAAAAAAAAACCCTGAATCATTCAATCAAGTGAAAAATACAATTTGATTCAGT
>BFEA01000032.1:3893945-3908126 GCA_003427395.1 Chara braunii
ACATACATGAGCTATGGAGCAACTAGGAAGAAACCCGTACATCACCAAGTGAGAGAAAGACCGAACTTGCACCAATGAGACTACAACACACACATTCATGAGCTATGGAGCAACAAGGAAAGCACCGCCACATCACCAAGTGAGGAAAGATTGAACTTGCACATGTGAGAGTGCAACATACACACATGTCAGCTATGGAGCAGATAGGAAGGAACCCGTACATCACCAAGTGAGAGAAAGACTGAACTTGCACCAATGAGACTACACAACACACACATTCATGAGCTACATGAGCTAAACTAGGAAGGAACCTGTATATCACCAAGTGAGAGAAAGACTGAACTTGCACCCATGACAATACAACACACACATTCACGAGCTATGGAGCAACTAGGAAAGCACCGCCACATCACCAAGTGAGGAAAGATGAACTTGCACATGTGAGAGTGCAGCATACACACGTCAACTATGGAGCAGATAGGAAGGAACCGGTACATCACCAAGTGAGAAAGGACTGCACTTGCACAAGTGAGACTACAACACACAAAGACATGAGCTATGGAGCAACTAGGAAAGCACCGCCACATCATCAAGTGAGGAAAGATTGAACTTGCACCAATGACACTACAACACACACATACATAAGCTATGGAGCAACTAGGAAAGCACCGCCACATCACCAAGTGAGGAAAGACTGAACTTGCATATGTGAGAGTGCAGCATACACCCATGTGAGCTATGGAGCAATTAGGAAGGAACCGGTACATCACCAAGTGAGAGAAAGCCTGAACTTGCACCAATGAGACTACAGCACACACATACATGAGCTATGGGGCAACTAGGAAGGAACCGGTACATCACCAAGTGAGAGAATAGTTGCATGTGAGTGAGACTTGCTCAAACACCTGCATAGCACTCATGGAAACATCCAGCATTGAATCAGATCATTACAAGGTGGAGAAATGGACAATATGGGAGGCGAGGATCACCAAAGTGCCTCCATGAGTGAAGATCAAAGTAACGATTTACCCCCAAGTGGGAGGAAAGATAGATCTTGAGGTGAGAGTGAGTAAATCCCTCCCTCAAGCCAGGAAAGTCATAGCCCAAAGTGGCGATTTGCCAGGGTTGAAGGAAATGGCCATCATGGAGACACTACCAATGGAGGAGCTACTTTATATCTCCCTTGAAGAGAGATCAGAAGATGATGAGGAAGAAGGAGAAGAGGAGGAGGGGATGAAGAGTAAGTAATAAAGGAGAAAAGGAAAGAAGAAGAAGAAGAAGAAGAGGAAGAAGAAGAGGAGAACGAAGAAGAAGAAGAAGAAGAAGAAGAAGAAGAAGAAGAAAAAGAAGAAAAAAAAAAAAAACCTTCTCCTTTTTATTCCCACTCACCTCTCCTTTCTTCTCTAGGTGTTGAAGACCAATCTTGATGAAGCCCCTTCTTCCTTACTTGGCTATGACTTTCTTCTCTCTCAAGCCCTCACCTCATTCCTTTCTCAACGCTTCAATTCTCAAGGCTATGGAGTCCTCCCCTCTAGGAGGGTTGAATGGGCTCCCCCAAGCCTCTCTCTCTTTCTCACAGTCTGGGGCTATGGCGGACCACCCCCTTGAGCCTCCACTACTCACCCTAACTTCAATGGCAGCTTCTACTAGCTCCCAACCTCCTCCAAGGCTCCCAACTGGCAGCAGTTCCCCTCCTCTCACTCCAAGTGAGTAGAGTGCTCCCATGAGCTCACTTGGGCAGCATGGGCACTCCTCATGCAATGTGAGTTTGGGCGGACTGCTCCCTCAGCTTATGTAGGCGCCTCTTGGCCTCCTAAAGCCTTTTTTCCCTTTTCAAATGCTGCCCCCTTGAGTCCAAAAGCCCAAGGGCCAGCCTCACTTGAAAGATCTCACTTTTTGTTGTTCCTACCCCTTTTGGGTAGGCTGAGATACTTTTCCATATCTCGGAGCAATCTCAACCTTGGATCTAGCTGAGATCCAAGGCCAGCATTATTCCGAGCTACCCCCAAGTGGTCCTTGCTTCAATTTTGGGCCCCCATGCTCACTTCTTCAGTTTTTGGTGCATCTAGCCTTCTTTTTGGGCCAAATGCACAGTTTCGACATTTTCCTTCTTTTGTTTCTTTCCATTTTGGGTTGCCAACTCATTTCGGAGTTAGCCGTTTGAGCTGGCCCCACAAAAAACGGCCATATGCTCTCAACCATGAGATCTGATCTCAGATCCATGACTGACAAAAAAAACGGCCAACTCCTTTTTGCTTTTTCACTCCTTTTTGCCCTTGTAAATTCAGATATTGTTGAGATAATGTCCCAAAGGCATTATCTCTGCAATCCGGATTGCCCTCCATAAAATCTGAAGGGATGAGGTCACAGTAGGGACATGCCAATCTCTACTGTGTCAGTCCCAACTGACCGGCACATTCTCCTCCACTCTTTTCTGCCCTTTTGTCTCATCCTCCCTCTATTTTCTCCCATCTTTCTCTCCTTTTCCTTTATTTATGTTGTGACAAGTGTCAAGCTGCTGTGAATTTTTTTTCTAGGCCTTAGAACCTCATTCATGGCCAGATTCATGGCCAGCAGTTGGCCGTTGTAACTCGGATTTCAATAATGACGCCCCCATGCTCATGGGGGCTCCCGTTTGCCTATGTTTTCTCAACTTTGAGCCCCCTTGTGCTCCGATTTTTCCTTGGCAGCTTATTTTCTGCATAGAGCTCATTGAGGCTCTATTTTCTTGTGCCTTGCTAGTCCGAGATATCTCGGATTGCTGGGCAGTCCCTCCTTTACCCTTTCTCTCTTATTTTTGCGTCCTAGCACCCTCTCCCTAGGCTTTTTTCAATTTTGCACTCACAGTGGCTAATATTTTCCATCGTCAAGATCTTGATCTTGACGGCACTACTCACTTGCATACTCCTCTTTTGCTAGCTCATGGTTCTCTTGGGACAAGTCCCCGCCATTCTCCCATGCCAATTCCATTTTCTAGTCTCGGTGGTGGTCTCGCCGACGCATGTCCCAAATTTGAACTATTTTTATATTTAGGCCCGTTTAGTCCCCGACATCATTCCCGGTGACGTCCCATTTTTATTTGGGGCTTCCTTGTCCCCGACAGCCCCAATCCCTTCTTCTCATAGACCTTAAGTGCCGCGAATATTCTAGGCCACGAGATCCACCATCTCGAGGCCCCCATTTACCATCTTTATTTGCCCAAGCCAAGGACGTTCTTTTCTAGTGTTTTGGGTGAGCCTAGGCCTTTTTCCTTTTGGCCTAGGCACCCCCATGCAGTCCGTTATCTCTCAGATTGCCATAATGGCCTCTTTTCTAGCCTCATGGCCCCACAACATGCCTTAAACTGAAACAAAATGCAACGGCCAACTCCCAAGTGCATCCGGACTCAATATTGGCTCTGGGTGCATCTAAAACATGTGTTTCTCCTCCCCCATGCAATCCGTTGTATCTCGGTTGCATGGGGCCTTTATTTTTCTTGATTTTATCAGCAAAATCAAGAGAAAATAAAAATCCTTTGCAGCTGTCATATCCCAAAATGTATCTGGTCGTGGATGTATCTCCCCAAGTGGCCGTTTATTACCATCAAGGCCTTTCTCTTTTCTTTTCTTCTTTTTTCCTCCATTTTCGGTCAGTAGGGATTTGCCAATCCCTACTTGTACCAGTCCCTACTGACGACTAACTCACTCACTCCCTCTCACTCCTTTTGTCTTATTCTCCCACCATTTTCTTTTCTTTTTCTTTCTTTTTCTAGCATGCCAAGTGTCAACTAGCCGTTAAGACCTTTTCTAGGCCCTTCCTCTTATAGTTTTGGCCTTTCCTTGGCCCAAGGTGCAGTCCGTTATTTCTCGGCCTGCAATTGAGGCTTCCCCATGCTCATGGGAGCCTCCTTTTGTCTCTCTTTCTTCCAAACTGTGGCCCCATTTGCTCCGATTTTCTCCCGGGAGCCTATTTTTCACATGGAGCCTCTCTAGGCCCATTTTCCTTGAGGTGGCTACTTCGAGATATTCCGGATTGCTGCCATGCCTCTTCCCTTGCTTTTCTTTTGTTGTCCTTTCTGTTTTGGCCCTCTCGTTTGCCAAGCACTAGTGGTGCTAATATTCTTGGTCGTCTAGATCTTGATCTTGACGACACGTCTTGCTTTGGGCGTCCTTCTCTTATGGCCTTTCATAACTTTGTCTTGGGACATCACAAGTCCCCGCCACTTGTCCCACGCTAGTCCCAAACACTTGTCCCACGCTGGTCCCCAACACTTGTCCCGCCGATGGTCCCGCCGACACTTGTCTCGTCAATGGTCCTGCCGGCATTTGTCTCGCCGGTAGTCCCACCGATACTTAACCCAAAATGTCACTATTTTTACTTAGTCCAATATGGTCCCCGACACTTTTCCCTGCGGCTTCCCGGTCTCTCTTGGCGCTTTCCGCCCCACGACCGCCCCATTTCTAGTCTCTTTCTATGTCCCGCGCGCGCCGGTCTTTCCTACCGCGGCCCTTTACTTGGCTAATGGCCCTTTGGCTCTTCCTATGCCGCATCCTGGTGGCCCTTTTGGCCAGGGCTACGTTCTCACGTGTCGGAGCCTCACTTATTATTTTTTCAACCTCCTTGACTCCTTCCTTCCTGCGGCACGCAGCCCAGGGCATTATTTTCTCGGCGGTCCTTCTCCTTTCGGAAAGAAGGACCGCCTTTACTATTTTCTTGCGGTCCTTTGCCGCTTACCATCCTACTAATTTCTTTTTTGTCCACTGGTTCTGGCGACCCAGGGCATTTTCTAGGCCCCTAGGCGCCGACACTTATGCCTTAACCTTCCATCCTTCCTATATCTCTTGCCTCTTGTTTTCTTTGTTGTGCACAATTCTGCCATATACTATCTCTCACGGGTCAGGACTTGTCTCGGGACCCACTAGTCCCGACATCGATAGCGGAGCCAATTCGTCGTTTTCAAGTGGTTCTTAAAGGGATTCGGCATGCGAGTTCAATGTGGAGGTCCTGGACCCGCTATCGCCCGAGGATTTTGCATGGTTTCCTCTTCCCTTCCATGGGCCACTTACCGGAACCGCAATGCGCAGCACTATGCACCCATTTGCACACGTATTTGTCCTTCTGTACACCACCAACTTCGTCAACGGATAACGAAGTCGCAGTGGGGGACCTCCTTGCGTATATCACCAAGGTGGCCCACGAGTTTCGCACGCAACGGTACGACCACAACAACGCACTACTTCTTTATGTCTGCATCCAGGTTGGGCAAGTGTCCAACACCGATTTGCTGGATAACGGCGCAAGTCGCAATTTTATGAGCCAGTCCTTTATACACAGGGTCGGCCTTGGCGCAAAAGTTTAACGAAGCCACATCCTATGGCGGTCAAAATGGCGGACGGTTGGACACAACAACTTCTTGATTGCTATATCGAGGCCATGCCGATTTATTTCCCACCACATGTATGCAAGCCGGTCACGTTTGATGTCTTACACACGAACTTCGACATCATTTTGTGGATGCCTTGGCTCGCAAGTGCGGACCACACGGTCAACTTCCATCGGCAAACACGTACCATTCGCGACGCTTTCCGCGCCGAAGCCTTGTGCACAATTTCTCTTCCACACCCTTCGATCCGGTGCCAAGTTGTGACAACCAAGTCTTTTTGATCCACTTGTGCTTACCAGAGGACTGGCGAGATCGGCCTTCGTTTTCTTCGAACCATCGTGGCGACCAAGTTTTCACCCACGGACTTAAATTCGTACCCCCGTGTGGTGCGGTTCCTTGAGGAGTTTGCGGACATCTTCGAGTCTCCTACCGGTGTGGTGCCGGATCGGTCGATCTCCCATGAGATCATCCTTAACACCGGTGTCGTGCCGCTGAAAGGTTGCATCTATCGCATGAGCGAGGAAGAGCTCGCGGTTCTCTGCGCGCAACCCGATGACTTGTTGAATAAGGGTTGAATCCGCCCTAGTAGCTCACCATATGGTGCACCAATTTTCTTTGTACGGAAGAAGAACAAGGACCTTCGCTTGTGCTCAACGCACAAACTGTCAAAAATGTGGGGCCTCTTCTTCTTATCGACATTCTTCTTAAGCGTTTGGGCGGCGCAGGTATTTTTCGAAGTTGGACTTGAAGTCGAGCTATCATCAAATTTCGATATACCCGCAAGATCGCTACAAATCCACGTTTAAGGCACGGCACGGACATTTTGATTGGGTTGTCATGCCTTTTGGCCTCACCAATGCCCCGACGACTTGTCAAGCGGCGATGAGCAACGAGTTTCGCACGATGTTGGACCGGTTTATGCTGGTCTACTTGGACGACATTCTCGTCTATAGCCAGACCTTGAAGGACCATCTTGAGCATCTGCGATGTGTGTTGGAGGCACTTCGTCTCCCCAAGTACAAAGCCAACCGTGACAAGTGTGAATTCGTACGTCAAGAGTTGAGTATTAGGGCCATTTTGTCACACCGGAGGGCATTAGTCCGTTATCAGACAAGATTCAAGCCGTCCAAGAGTGGCAGAAACCAAGAAACGTTACGGGCGTCCGCTCGTTTTTCGTCCGAGCCGGCTACTATTAACGCTTTATCAAAGGCTATTCGAAGATCGCAGCCAACTTGACCAAGCTTCAATGCGAGGATCAGTCCTTCAACTTCGACGACTATGCACAGGCTTCCTTTGCGGCCCTCAAATCCGCCTTGCTATCCGCGAAGGTTTTATGCATCTATGACCCGCTTTTGTCGACGCGTGTCACTACTGATGCGTTCGACTATGGCATTTGTGTCGTCCTCGAGCAACACGATGGAGTGGATTGGCATTCGGTCGAGTATTTTAGTAAGAAGGTTCTCGTCGTGCACTCGATTAACGACGCACTGAAGGAGTTGTTGGCCTTCGTACATGCGCTTAAGCATTGGCGGCATTTTCTTCTCGGTCGAAGCCACTTCCAGTTTGACTTCTTCCCCGATTTCTTCCCAGGAAAGTCAAACCGTTTTCCGAACGTTCTTTCACGGCACCCGGATCGTTGTACCGCCGTCTACTCGACGTTCGAAGTGGATGACGACTTGCGGGACTGTTTCATCGGCGGCTACCAAGTCAACCTCGAGTTTCACGACAAATACGCAAATTGCTACTCTCCAAATTCGGCGCTATCACATTATCGGATCCAAGAGGGTTATTTGGTAGTCCACTCACGGGGGAAGGATCTTTGCGTGCCATGTGATCCACACTTGCCTACGCGGCTTCTTGACGAGTTCCACAATGCTCCCGCCACCATACACTTTGGAGTCAATCGTACGATTGGCTGACTTCGCGAGCGCTTTTGGTGGCCATGCCTTCTCGGGGACGTCACACGCTATTGCGAGTCATGTGAGTTTTGCCGTCGCTGCAAATCCCGCAACCATCGTCCGTTCGGTGAGTTGTGACCATTACCGGTCCCCTTAGGACGACGGGAATCAATTGCCATGGACGGGATGCTCACGGTGGTCGATCGACTCACCAAGTTCGCCACCTTTTTTCCTTGCAGCTATCACGCCAAGGCACCGAAGTTGGCCGAGGTTCTTCATGTTGCTTGGATTCGCACCAAGGGTTACCCCAAGGAGATCGTTCGCGACTGAGACACTTGGATCATGTCCGACTTTTGGGTGGGTCTCCTCAAACGATGGGGCTCATCTCCCAAGCCAAGTTTGACCCGCCACCCGCAAACCGATAGTCAAATGGAGAGGGTGCATCAAACCGCACAGGTGCTTCTTTGCACTCTCATCCGTCCCGATCAAAAGGATTGGGTTGAGCTGCTGCCGAACGACGAGTTGGCATACAACTCGTCCATTCATCCGGCTATCCGGATTTCAACCTTCGAGCTCGAGCATGGCTCCCCGGTCACATCACCGTTGGACACTATCATTCCATGGACGACAGAGAGCGACGACCACCCTGCCTTCATTCAACGGATGCAAGAGCTCCCCGTGAAGGCATGGGACCAGATGTCGAAGATGCAAGAACGCACGAGTTGTCAAGCCAATCGTCGACGTCTTCCTTGTCCATTCCACGCGGGCGACCTTGTTTGGGTCTCCGGCGCGGAATTCAGCCTCGAGCAAGACATCTCTCGCAAGCTCCTCCCGAAATGGATGGGGCCTTAACACATTGTAGCGCCCGCTGGTGACGCACCAGGAGGGCCCTTATTTGTAATTCAGGTTCCCGCCCGCTTGACCGTCTACCCGGTCTTCCATTGTTCAAAGTTGGCTCCTTTCGTTTCAGAGGAACGTGATGACTTGCCCGGGCGACGATTCGCAAGACCCCCCCTCCATGGATGGTTTCGAAGAGGCCAGTGACATCATCTCGCAGCGACGCTACGGCAACAAGCCGACAGAGTACTTAGTACACTTCTCTTATTGTAGCCATAAGGCTGACCATTGGTTGGCCTGTGCTACAGCCCCCGACGTTCTCGCACATTACGAACGCAAGCAGCAAGGCAAGCGGGAACCTTTGGCTCCACGCCGTACTCGCGTCCAGGTTCCACCTTCGGATCGTCAGCTTCACCCTCGACCCAGCTTGACTTCATAAGGAGGGGGGGTGCTACATGCTGAGCCTACACACGGGCCCCGTTTCGGGGGCCCGACGGTTGCTGGGGGTCCCCAAGCCGCACACCATCGAGGCCTGGGCACTGGAGGCCCACGACCAACCTTTGGGGCCGCAGGTTTCGATTTGAAGGCAGCATTTATTTCTTTATTTGCTGACATGCTGTTCTAGTTTTGTCTGTTTCAGGTGCCGTTTCGGACTTGCAGTTCGTCTGAACAGACTTACGATCTGTTCGGACAAAGGCCACGTTTTGGGCCTTCTTCGTTCGCGATCAGGCCCTTTCGGGCCAGGTTCGTTTTCGTCCAGTAGCGGACACGCCCTGCTGCTTCAGCAAGGAGGGCCTGGACATCCAGTAGGGACCCAGGCAGGCCATTTCTGACGCCTAGGGCCTAGAGAAGGACTTGGGCATCGCAGCCAGGCCCAGCTTAGCTGCGCCAGCCCAGCTCTAGACACAGTTTGAGTAGCTCATTTCTTGGGCGACAGGCTGCTGGAGCCACACGAGACAGCGCTGCGCTAGGAGGCAGAGGTGTAGGAAGGGAGCAGGGCGGAGGCCATGCCTGCGACAGCGAGACACGTACCTGGGCGACATAGCCGCGCTCCCGCCAGCCACCTGCAGCACAGCAGCAACAATGGCCGTACCTGCAGGTGAGACAGTGAGGAGGACGACATCTTCTTCTCCTTCGTCCGGTCCTCCTTCTTACTCCCCCTTCTTCTTCTTGTTCTTGTTTCAGAGAGAGAGAGAGAGAGAGAGGGGCTATTGGCAGAGGTTACATCGGGCTATGAAGCCCCGGATCTGATTTCACATTTTTGTGGCAGACATTGATTGGACATTCGGCAGGGAGACTATTTCTGGACTTCGCTATCGTGATCTTGGTCTTCTCCCTCATCTCCATCTTCGTCTCGCCTCCTCCCCCATCTCCTCATCCGTGTTATCTCCCCATGTGCGTGATCACGGAGGGACCTTTCGTCTGTGTATGCGGTCCCCCCCCTCTCGCTCACATGTGTGGCGTGTGATGAGGTGCAGCGTCAGTATCTGACAGGTCAGGTCATATCTCTGAGTCTTTGCTGAGCTACATTGTGCTATTTTCGTATGTATCTGGATGTACATTGCTTTTTGATGCTTTGCTGACACTGCATTGTCCGTTCGAGTCTTTTCATCACTTTGCGGATCCTTGGCTCCATATACATCGCTCGATCGAGCATGTATCACAGCGGCACAACGCGGCAGTGCCAGGCCAGCGGCGGGGCAAGGCGCAAGACAAAGAAACCGTGTGGCAGACTCCCCAATGGACTGTGCAACAGGAAAGTGTGTCGTGGACCAAAGCGGCCCGTGGAAACAGAAAAACGCGTGGTTCGACCAATCAGAAATCTGTGATCTGGCCCAAGCGGGCTAGCTCAGTTGGTTGAGCACGTAAGTGGCACTCAGGAGGTCATGGGTTCGATTCCCAATGCGTCCTTTCAATCCCCACAGCCTCCTGGGGGATATACTTCGGGTTCACCAGCGGAGATTGTTGGCTTGGGCCTCCTGGCTGGTTTGGTAAGTATTTGGCTCTTTCCAGCGCACGCTAGGAGTTAGATAGGCATAGACCCATAACCTTAGGGTAGCTTTCGTCTGTTCAGTGAATTTGAGCTTCGTCTCATAGGTTGTCTGTTGCTCATGGGTACGGTATATAGATACGGGTAACTAGAGGAAGGCAAGAGAGAAGAAAATAGGATACATAAAAAATACAACGGTCCCCCATATGAGGAGAAGGCAGCAGTATTTGAAGAAAAAAAAAAACTGTGATCTGGGCTGTCAGGCCCTATGGGACCAAGGGCCTGGATTTGGGTGCGGTCTTAAGGCCTTACAATCTCGTCCATCCAGGCCATCGATCCGGTAGGGGCCCACAGCCCAGATCACAGACTTGTTACATCCTGCGCCGATCTGGGCTGTGGGCCGGTAGGACGAACAACGGCCCGGATTCACAGTTGTTACATTCTTCCGCCTTTTCTGCACCGTGGGCTGGTAGGACCAATGACGGCCCAGATTTCAGATTCGTGATGCTAGCAATTTTAATAGTGTAGGGATATACACCATATAGTGGCACATACATGTTTTCAATTCGTACATAGCTGGCTCCCTCTTATCATCCGTACACCATTACTCAGGAGGACAACAACAAGAAAGTTAAAGACTACCTCGGACTTATCAACACTTCTGTCTGTACTATATCAATACGACTATGAACAGTATCAGCAATTTTAATTGGAGCCTACACAAATCATGGGCACTTTTTTTTTGTTTTTTTTTTTTTGGGGGGGGAGAAGTAGAAACATTTTGACAAGTTGGTCCCATACCCATAATGAAGAGCCCCAGAGTCATGGCCCATCAAGGAGTTGTCAATGCTGCTCATATCATCTGCAATCTCGCTGAAGTGGTAGACATGCCCTCTCAGCTCCTTTAGATCTGGTGGGAACAGCATACAGCCTTCGTGCAGTGTAACCTATGTGGCATATTTTCAAAGCCAAACCAGTCAATCATGCATGCAATGCACACGACAGTGTATGTCAGAGATGAAGTTCAGTAAAACAACCAACCAACAAACTGCATCCTGCGGACTACTTGCGCCTCGACAGAAACCAGTTGATCATGCATGCAATGCACAGGACAGTGTGTGTCAGGGATGAAGTTCAATCGACCAGCCATCAAACAAAGAAAACAAAGAGAACTGGATCCTGTGGGCTACCTGCACCTGGACTTCGGAGCTATCATGCACGCAATGAGCACGACAGTGACTCAAGGATGAAGTTCGGTAAAACAACTAGAAACTGAAAGGAGAGAGCAAAGTGCAACCCTACCACCATGGCAATACAGTCCCTTCATTGTTTATTTGCACATGCCAAGTAAAGGCCAGAATGCTACCCGAAGCTGCATGGGATCTCCTGTTAGTTTTGGTGAGACGTTCTGCAAGAGGTTCAATGAGAGGTTCGGTGAGAGGTTCAGTGAGAGGTTCAGTGAGAGGTTCAGTGAGAGGTTCAGTGTTCAGTGAGAGGTTCAGTGAGAGGTTCAGTGAGAAATTCGGTGAGAGGCTCACAATGGGAGGTTCGGTGAGAGGTTTGATGGGCAGTTCAGTGAGGGGATGGAACTGGCCATCCTCCATCTGCCGCAGTGGAAGGAATTCTGAGGGCCATTATTGGGCCCGCTGATTCTGTGCAATGGTCCTCTGGACAAATCACTGATGTGAGCATCGGTCTCAACCAGGGGCCAAATTGGACCAATGCCCGTTTTGTCCATCACATGCAGCAACTGTAACTGCCATAACAAGGCTCAGGATTCAGTCACCAACATTTATTTAAGAGACAAATTGGAGTTCCTGTTGTGACATGCACACCCCAGCGAGAGCAAGCACTCAAAGGAAAGATGATTAACAAATTGTAGAAAGTGGTTTCCAGTCAGATAAGATGTTCCAGGCATGATGGCACAGCTTGTGTTCCTGGAATACCTTTTACTCATGGAATATCCAGTGTTCCTGAAATACTTTATATTCCTGGAATGTCTCACGTTCATGGAACAGCTTGCATTCTCGGCATGTGTTCCAGGCATGCTGGCAAGTCGCACATGCTAAATTTTCAAGATGAGATCAAGGTGGTGGTGGTGTCAACTCACACAAAATGAGCCAGGACAAGCATTTAGTCAAGAATTGCCAGTCTACCAATTCTTGGAAAGAAAAGTGGAAAAACAAAGAAACTTTATATGTCTGCAGTTTGTAAACCAGAAACTAAAATTGGAGCTGGTGTTGTTTCAGGAAATGGCAAGCAGTGCCACACACACACACACCTTCACATACCCCATGACCATTCGTTGCACCATCCTTGTCCAGAAAGGAAGCACTCCGCACAATGCAAATTTTTCACCATCCTTTGTCTGCATTTACCAAAAACACGACAGAAAACATTCATCCAACATGCGATAAAGGAGCAAACAACCATAAGCCATAATTTAGAGAGAACTGAATGTACAAAATGCAAAGTGTTTAACTTGTTCTGTCTGCATCCAAAAAAAGTCAGCATGTGAGAAGTAGAAACAGCCATGCATCAATACAAAGTATTACAAACATTGTCAGCAGAATGTAGCAAAATAAACACTGTAATGACCTGCAAAAAAACACAGACTGAGAACCCTGCCGATGTCTGAGTTTCGCCGCTGGAATGTGTGCCTTGCTGAGATTCCCACTTTCTGCTCAGATTTCTAAGTCTGTGTGTGTGCGTGCTTGCCGGTTTCTGTGTGCCTGTCTGATCTCATGTCTGCCTGAGTGTGTGTGCGACCCACCAGGGTACTTGTTTGTTTGGGAGGCCCTTGGGCCCGGTACTTACCTGTGGCCGTGGCTTTCAGGTTCCCCCTTCTCCTAGCCTCTATGGTCTTGATTGTTGTGCATCGAATTTGTAAACTGCTCTCTCATCTTAGGGATGGATGGATAAAATATCTTGGTTTGAACATTTTATCCTGAACGGCTGAAGTTGAGTAGGTTCCTTCTGGAGTTTATTTTCGTTTTTCAGTACAGCAGGGGCAGAAAGAGGGTCAAAGTGGGACTCTTGTTGGTTGGGACCTAATCACGACCTACATGGGACCTTTAGGTACCCAGTGGGACCGGGCCCAACTAGGAAGAGACGCTTTGTTCCAGATCTGTTGCCATTCGTAGTGTACTCTGTCATGCTCGAATTCAGACGTCACACTATTGGTTGGGACACTCACTTTCGAATGGATCTTGACTGAGATGCTCTGCAGACTCTAACGCATAGTCCACCGCTTGGCTTGCACCTTATACACCACTCAAATCTCACTTGCTTCAGAGCTGTGTCAGATTAGGAAGGAGGGGATATCATGCGTGATCTGACCAGAAACGTTCTGATTTTTTTCTTTTTCTTTTTTTTTGACTGCTCTCCAGTCCACATCAATTAGCTCTACATTCTCTGCTTCTGCTTTCCGTTTGTTTCTTCAATTGAGTTTTGAGCATAACGTAGCGCAACGGAAGACTCAAAGATATGACCTGATCTGTCAGATACTGACATGACACCCCATCATACATCACACATGTGAGAGGGAGAGGAGGGACCGCATACATAGAGGAAAGGTCCCTCCTTGAGCACGCACATCAGGAGATAGCACGCATGAGGAGATGGGGGAGAGGCGAAACGAAGATGGAGAGGAGGGAGAAGACCTAGATTGCAATAGCGAAGTCCAGAAATAGTCTCCCTGCCGAATGTCCAATCAATGTCTGCCACAAAAATGTCCAGTCAGATCCTGGGCTTCAGAGCCCGATGTAACCTCTGGCTGTAAACTCTCCCTCTCTCCCTCTCTCTCTCTCTCTCTCTCTCTCTCTCAACTCTCTCTCTCTCTCTCTCTCTCTCTCTCTCTCTCTCTCTCTCTCTCTCTCTCTCTCTCTCTCTCTCTCTCTCTCTCTGAAAGAAGAAGAAAAGGAAGAAGAAGAAGAGGGGAGGGGAGATGAAGATGGAGGGTGAGGGCAGCAGAAGAAGATGCCGCCCTCCTCGCTGTCTCACATGCAGGTGACTGCCGCCATGGAGCTGCCGCCGGTGCGTCTGGTGCAGGTCGCTGGCGTGGACTCCAGCTATTGCGCCCAGGTAAGTACCGC
>BFEA01000032.1:3911381-3949116 GCA_003427395.1 Chara braunii
ATCTTCCTATATTCTATTGAGCGAAAATAACAAACTCGATCAAATTGGTATTTATTTGCTAAGTAATCTTCTTCTTCCATTTGAATTAATCTCATTATTGCTATAAATAGCATTAATAGGAGCAGTTTCAATTGCCCGCTATCGTTTATGTCGAGCCTTGGGAGGACTCAAGTCCAGAATTACTCAAGTCCCAGCATAAGCAGTGAGTCACCAGAAGAAAGACAAAGGTGTGATAACCCGTCCAAACACGGACTGAAACACACAGCTGATTTCTGAGTTTTGCTCATAGACTGAATGCCCTACTGAGTCCCCCGCCTGCTAAGTCTGTGTGTGTGTGTGCTTGCTGGACTGCATGTCTGTCTGAGTGTTGGTTGGCTTGCGTGTGTGACCGTGCCTGTCTGAGTGCTGGTTGGTATGAGTGTGTGTGTGTGGCCSGCCAGGGCACTTGTTCGTTCGTTGGGCCCTCAGCTCCGGTACTTACCTGTGGCCGTGGCTTCGAAGGGTTGCAGCAGGGAAAAAGCACTCAAGTAGCGGGTAGGCCGGTACCGCACCCRACAGGGGGGGTAAATATGCAGGTACCGGAGGCCGAGCAGAAGAAGACAAAAGTGCCATTTTTAGAGGCCAGTAGTGTAGGCTAGGTCTAGCGGGTACCAGTCTGAGTCTAGGGCCTGTAGGGGCAATATCAGAGTCTGCAATGATGTTCCCTCCCAAAGGAGGAAGAGGTACCGGTTGCTTGGGAAGGCCAGCGGCCTGGAAGTCACCGCCCAAGAGGCAAAGCAGGCCSCTATATCTTCCAGCGGGGCGGAAGACCCGGCCTCTTTTTCGGTGTGCAAGTTTGGYGACACACTGGTGGAGCGCTGGAGGGAGCAGCGCTGGGTTGGAGCTGCGCTTCTGGGGAGGAAGAAGAAGGACTAGAGGGAGGAAGAAGGAGGAAGGAAGGAGGAAGGGGGAGGAGCGCCAAGGGTACTTACCTGGCTATGGTGGCAGCCATCTTCATCACCTTGGTGGGCGCTGTAGCAAGGAGTCCCCAGCCGGGGAAAGCCACACCAAGAAGCTTCAGGGCAGGGTTGGGCATGGCAGCTTGAGTCCGAGCAGCCATAGCTGCTTTGTTTTGTCCTTTGGGCATCGGAACAAGGCCTGGTAGTCCGCCATAGCCTCGGCCTATGTGTATGAAGAGTGGGAGAGGCGGCCATGGCTATGGTGGACCATGAGTGATACCTGCAGTAGAAAAGGGACTCGGACATGATTCTGGACCAGTCATTCAACATTGTACTATTATTTCTTGTGTGAATAAGAGAAGGGGGAGATAAGGAGGAGGAGATTGTTGGGCGAAGAAGAAGAGCCTTGTCATCATCTTTGCTGGTGTACATCTTCTTCTTCGTCTTTCTCATTTCTTCTTCTTCTTCTACTCCTCTCTCTCCTCTCAAGTTCATTCATTTCTTTCTGTAATTGGATGGCATTGTACTTCTCAGTGGATGTGTATCTCGCAATTGGCCAGGGTCATAACATTGGTATCGGAGCGGATTCTACTTGCTGGTGAGAGTTGACTTTGCTGCCCTAACCCTAACCTAAGTGGTTGAGGGCAACACTTAGGGTTAGGGTTGGATGGTTGAGGGAAGTGGGCCAGCGTGGCTAAGGGAAGCTGCCCCCACCTCGTTAGGTCATGTGGGGTCAACATGGATCCTAACCAGGTTGCTTGAGAGTGAGATTAGGGTGGCGAGACATGTCGAGGAGACTTCATGCGGCAATTTGAGAGAGGCAACAGTGAGAGGCACTCGCACCTGGAATCTGAGTCAAGGGAGACACTTGGCAACTTAAGGGCTGCCCTCAAGTAAGGCGAGCTTGAGGGTCAGCGGCCATTCTGCATCAACAGACTGCAAGTTGCTACTTTGTTCTTCAGCATCGACGGGGGATCCGGCGTTGCACTTGGGTGTTGGAGTCAGACCCTCCTAGGAGATAGGACACAAGTGTAGGGGTAGCGTTAGATGGGTCAGGAGGACCATATGAGAAGGGGGGTGAGTTCTCTTCAKCTCGAAGCTCAAGGCCACTCAGGTAAGTGCCGTGCACCTACGGGATGCCCATGTATGTGTGTATGGTATTGATTGACCTGCTGGGGTACTCTGGGTTTCTTTTCCTACTCCTCTGTGGTCTTGATTGTGTGACTGAATGCATGTGATCTACCTACTCACCTAATGGATGGAAAATGAAGTATCTTGTTATACATGCCGAGCCTTTCTACAGTGCTTTGTCTTTTCATCACTGAACGATTGTAGTCAGTAGGTTCTGCCAGAGGTTGAAATTTTGTTTTTCATTGCAGTTGAGACTGAACTAAGTTCAGGTGGTACTCCTCTTGGTTGGGACCTGGTTGAGACCTACGTGGCACCCTTGGGACCCAGCGGTACCGGGCCCAAACAAGGAGAGCCTCTGGACCCAAATCGGTTAGGCATCGACCTCTTGTCTTCTTGGCTGGGATATGAGTTCATTCTTCTTGGATTAGGACTCCGACTGCCGAGGGGATCTTGGCTTTGACGTTTCGCTTGTATTTTGATTGCACCATCCGTGGCTTGACTCGCACCCTGTACACCACTCAATTCTCCATTGTTGCATTTAGTCACTCGTTGTCTGATTTGCTGTACGGGCACGGCGCTGGTCAGACTGGACTCGAGAGGACCTCGTATGCAGCCTGATCAGACTTAGTCGCTGGATCAGACCTCTCTGTGAGTTTTGATTGTTTCTTTTGCTGTTCTCTACTTCCAAAGGAAATGCCGCTCCGGCTAGGAGTTCTACCTTCTCTTCTCTGAGCTTTATCTGTTTTTTTTCCTGAGTTCATTTCCGATGCCCGTGGAGACCCACAATCTGAAAGAAGAGAGAGAGAGGAGGAAGAGAGAACAAGGAGAGAGGGAAAGTGATTGTCTGAAGTGGGCAAGGACTAGGAAAAGGAGTGTTCGTCTAAGCGCGAGGGGGAGTGAACCTCTTGAGAGTCTGATTGATTCTTTTCCTGTCTGGCGACTCTCTGATCCACCTGCCCATACTGACAGTCCAAAAATGGCCCAGCTAACTTCAACACAATGGCGGGCCTTGTTAGATGCAGCCGGTGATGCTGAGAAACCACATCTGCAAGCACTCTTGGATGGTGCTATAAAACGGGAACAGGAGACAGAGAAGGAGAGGAAGGAGACCCTGCTAAGAAGGCAAGTGGCTGTCCTAGAGACTGTCCCCTCACTGACTAAAGTGCAGTGTGGGGAACAGTTGCAGTCCATACTCACAGCCTTGGTTCAAGTCCGGAATCTTGAGGACCATACCACTCAGATCGCTGAAGTTTTTGCGAAGCTGCAGACTCTTCAGGATGATCTGACTGATATGACCCGCAAGTACCATGACTTGACCAAGGAAGTGGCTGACCTGCGACAAGCCCAAGTGGCCAACCCTCTCCCTCTACCCCCTGGATCTGGAGCTGCAATCGGAACTACTTCTGGCCCTCTTACTGTATCTCCTTCTACCTCTTCTTCGAGTGTGATGGCAACTTCCTCAGGACCTGCAGCAGGTGCAGATTCCACTGTTGCCGTAACAAGCAATGAGGTTGGAACTTCTGCATTTGCTGCAGCGCCAAGACCGGAACCAGCTGCTGCTGGTCCCTATGTGGACCGAAAGGCGGTTCAAATACTGTCCAAGTATGACGGCAAAGAAGACATCGAGTCCTGGATCGGCTCCATGAGGGCCTACTTTGAGATTCTGGGACTCAAACTAAGACCCAGGCGGTAATCATGGGAATGAATGTCAAGCCGGTCGTACGGGGCTTCCTAGAAGTCCAAGCAACACGGGCTGGGTTTCCGAAGGCTGCACTAGCCAAATGGTTGAGGACCACCCCGGTTGCCTCCCTCAAAGAGCTCCTTATCTCGGAATATCAAGATCCACATGTTGCTGCTAAAGCAAGGATTCAACTGGATAAAGTAAAGCACAACAAGTGGAATGGCTCCATGAAAAGCCTGCAGACCTATCTAAGCAAGCTGTTTGCCACTCCTGGTTTGGAATTGTCCACTCAATCGTGCTTGGATGTGGTCAAGGGCGCGGTTCCAACTAACTTCACTAGTCGCCTGGGCAGGGACTACATTGCTTATACTGACTGGCTCGCTTTAATGAAGGACGTAGTCCGTCTGGAGGCCATGGACCTCGTTAGCACGGCAGGCAGCAAAAAGCCCATGGGCGACAGACGGTTCAAGGGCAGCAACCGTTCTGCTGTGCATGACCTGCTGGAGGCCGAAGAAGAAGCCGATGCGGGTGACCCCACTCTTGGTGACGGCCAAGAACAGGACTCCGATACAGCTTGCTCTTCAGCCCATGAGTCCGACGCAAATAAAGAAGAAGAAAAATTTTCTGCCTTTAAAAAGACTGCCAGCACTAAGGGACCGAATCGGAGTGCCGAAAAAAGCTATGTCCAACTCCCCAAAGGAGTTAAGATCCCGCCTAAACCGGAGGATGCAACTACCAAACCTTGGGTTGACCTCCAAATCACTGAAAATGACTGGCGGAGCAGACTCAAGAAGGGGGTTTGCCTGTATTGCCAAAAGCCAAATCATAAAGTTCAAGACTGTTATAGGCTGCAGGGAAACCAGAATCGGGCGTAGAGTCAGATTCAGCAAACTCTACAGCAGGGGAGTCCGGTTCTATTGAAAATCAGCAGCCCTCCCCTGAAGCCCAATCATCTGCTGAAGACAAGGCTGAGGTGAGTAATGTCTTGTATGTCGAGCCTTGGGAGGAGTCTGAGATGGTTGACTTCCACTATCACTTGGAGAATTGGGCTTAGATGAAACAGCAGCGTGCCCAAGGGACAGTGAAGTTGATCTTCTTTAAACTTCTCATAAACCACCGCTATCTCCGTGTATTGGTTGATTGTGGTGCTACCGCTAACTTCATGTCACCCCATGGGATACGCAAGGTGGGCTTGGGGATGAAGCAAGAGGTCATGCAGAACCCTTGCCGGACCCAAGTTGGCAACAAAGAAGTTGTCTCTTCTACACATGCAGTCAAAGGTGTGCGCACTACCTTTGACAAAGATAAGACTGTCACCCATGCACTGAACTTCTTTGTCCTTGACAAGTGCCCCTTCGACGTTGTCCTTGGCTTGGGCTGGCTGCAGTCCTAATGCGAATGGACCAAGTGGAAGGAATCACTCTTCATGGTCAAAGATGCTCAAGGGAACGAGCTTCCTGTCCTCTTGGATGAGAAGCACGAGTCCCCAGTGACTTTTCTAAATGCATTGAAATTCTGCAAGAAGTGGTGCAAGCACAAGAAGGAAGAACAGATGTATGTTGCCTTTGTTCGTCCTGCTCATGTGCCTTCTACTTTTGCGGCTAGTATCACTACTACTTTGATTAATGATCATACTTCTAGTACTTCTACTACTAGCACCTCTACCTCTCTACCCTCTAATAGTCCAAATGATCCTACTTTAGATTCGGTCGTCTCTATACGCGACTTGCGACCGGACTTTGGTGATCCCTTTGCTGATTCCCCACCCCCACCTGTCCCATCAGACATTCAAGCCCTCCTCGATCGGTTTCCAGAAGTCTTGGCTAAGCCACGTGGAGTCCCCACGTGACCGGTCCGACACACCATCGAGTTGGTCGAGGGTGTTGTTCCTCCAAAGGGCTGTGTGTACCATATGGGACCCGACGAGTTGGAGGAACTCCGGCGGCAGATCGATGAGATGATTGACAAAGGATGGATCAAACCAAGTGAATCTGAATTTGGTGCTCCTGTGTTGTTTGTGCCAAAGAAAGGAGGCAAACTCCGCATGTGTATTGACTATCGCGGTCTAAACCGCATCACAAGAAAGAATGCTTACCCATTGCCTCGTATAGATGACTTGCTTGATGCAGCAGGCGGGTGCAAGGTCTTCTCCAAGATCGATCTCAAGTTTGGCTACCACCAGATTGAAGTCGATTTTGCGGACCAGCACAAGACTGCGTTCAAAACACGCGACGGGCTCTATGAGTTCACCGTAATGCCCTTCGGTCTTACGAACGCACCAGCCGCGTTCCAAAGCCTCATGGACAAGGTCCTCCGCGAACAGATTGGCCGGTTCGTGGTAGTGTACCTGGACGATATTCTGATTTTCAGCAAGTCCATGGAGGAACACCTCAAGCATCTTGAGGAGGTGCTCGCTATCCTCAAGAAGACGCAGCTCCATCTCAACTTGGAGAAATCTGAGTTTGGGAAGGATAGCGTCATCTATCTTGGGCACTGGTTGTCTGCTGCAGGCTTGGAGCCTGAGGCAACCAAGATTGAGGTCATACGCGATTGGCCTCAGCCTGTGAATATTCGAGAATTGCGTTCTTTCCTTGGTCTCGCGTCCTACTATCGGAAGTTTGTGCCTCGTTTTTCTATCATTGCTCGTCCATTATCGCGACTAACCARTAAGAATGTGTCCTAYTCYTGGGATACYGCGTGTATGGAAGCTTTTCAAGCTCTCAAGGAAGCCTTGGTRAGTTATCCGGTACTCCGCATTGCAGATCCCAAACTGACCTTCGTAGTCACTACGGATGCAAGTCAGTATGGAATCGGTGCAGTGCTGGAACAAGATGACGGCGACAGCCTGCGGCCACTCGAGTAATACAGCAAACGAATGCCCAGCGTAAAGGTAGCCACTTCCACCTACATGCGCGAGCTCTACGCTTTGCGTATGGCGTTGGATTACTGGAAACACTATCTTTTGGGACGCCACTTCAAAATCTTCTCAGATCATGAGACCTTGAAGTGGATCAAACAGCAAACTACTCTGTCCCCTACCTTACTTCGTTGGTTCCATGAGATTGACATCTTCGACTTTGAACTCAGACACAAAAAGGGTTGTTACAATCGAGTCGCTGACGCATTGTCTCGCCACCGTGAGTACATGACTTGCCTTGTGAAATCCTACGACCTCCGAAAAAAACTGAAGGAGGAGCTCGTAGAGCAGACAGCCAAGGATCCGGAACTTAGTTCCATCCTTGAGCAGCTGCGGGCTGATCCTAGTAATCAGCCTGATTTCCACGAGCATGGAGGACTGATTTTTCGTCGATACGGGAACCATGACCGTTTGTGTGTACCCAACCATGAGCCTCTCCGCACACACTTTCTGGACTTGGCTCATGGCCGGAGCGGGCACTTCGGCATGGCAAAAACGTACTCTAATTTGCTGAGACAGTTTGATTGGCCTGGCATGAAAGGGACTGCTGAGAAATTTATAGCTGAATGTCAAGTTTGTCAATGAATCAAACCATGCAGACAAAAGCCCATGGGGCTATTCACACCCCTACCCATTCCTGATGGCCCCGAGGAGTCTGTCTCCATCGATTTCACTGACATGGGTAAGGTAAGCAAGAATGGGTTTTCACAAGTCATGGTGATTGTTGACCGATTTTCAAAGTTTCTTAATCTGATCCCTCTACCGCCTCACGCCCCAACAGATTTAGTGATCCGTGAATTCCAGCAGAAATACCTGCCGCAATTCGGAACCCCGAAGACTCTTGTGAGCGATCGGGACCCGCGGTTCATTAGCACTGAATGGAAGGAGTTCACGTCCCACCTAGGAATCAAACTGTGCATGACATCTGACCGACACCCCGAAGCCAACGGTTTGGCTGAGGAAATCAACCAGACTGTATTCCAACTACTCTGTGCTTTGATCATTCCTGATGAGGAAACATGGGATGAGGAGCTGTATTTTGTCAAGGGGTTGTACAACAACTCCGTGCACTCTGCCACCGCCACGACGCCCAACAGGCTGCACTACGGGTGGCAGATCCGCAATCCGCTCTCCTACTTGTTCCCTGAGCAGCCAGCTCATGCGAACAAGAAGCGCAAACCATCGGAGATTCGGGTAGGAAGTTATGTATGGGTAAAGATGTCTGAATTCTCAGAGGAGAAGGGAGTCTCACGCAAACTCCTCCCACTCTACTACGGGCCTTGGGAAGTTTTGGATGTAATCGGGGAAGATCATTTTGGCCCTTCATACGTTGTGGACGTGCCAGCTCAACTGCGCACATATCCCGTGTTTCATGCTTCTAAACTGAATCTCCATCGTGATGTCGAGACATTCGATTACCGCGAAGATATGATCCCTCGCGCAATCAAGGGCGGGCATGAGATAGATAGAATCAAACAGCATGTAGGTAAAGGGAGAAACAGACAGTACCAGGTTCATTTCATGTATCACCCATTAGATGATCTCTTCTGGATTTCCAAACAGAAACAGCTACGCAGCGCACTGCGCGTTGTTAAAGCTTACGAGCGACAAATCGCCACTAACGCCACACCGAAGATCTCAGCAAGGCTCTCTGCAACAGAGTATTCCAGGAATCTCTTTGCCTTGCTCACCTACGATGCGTTTGCCGAGGACTCAGAATGAGTAACTCGCTCGAAGGGACCTCGCTCTTCAGGGGGGGGTAGTGTGATAACCCGTCCAAACACGGACTGAAACACACAGCTGATTCCTGAGTTTTGCTCATAGACTGAATGCCCTACTGAGTCCCCCGCCTGCTAAGTCTGTGTGTGTGTGTGCTTGCTGGACTGCATGTCTGTCTGAGTGTTGGTTGGCTTGCGTGTGTGACCGTGCCTGTCTGAGTGCTGGTTGGTATGAGTGTGTGTGTGTGGCCSGCCAGGGCACTTGTTCGTTCGTTGGGCCCTCAGCTCCGGTACTTACCTGTGGCCGTGGCTTCGAAGGGTTGCAGCAGGGAAAAAGCACTCAAGTAGCGGGTAGGCCGGTACCGCACCCRACAGGGGGGGTAAATATGCAGGTACCGGAGGCCGAGCAGAAGAAGACAAAAGTGCCATTTTTAGAGGCCAGTAGTGTAGGCTAGGTCTAGCGGGTACCAGTCTGAGTCTAGGGCCTGTAGGGGCAATATCAGAGTCTGCAATGATGTTCCCTCCCAAAGGAGGAAGAGGTACCGGTTGCTTGGGAAGGCCAGCGGCCTGGAAGTCACCGCCCAAGAGGCAAAGCAGGCCSCTATATCTTCCAGCGGGGCGGAAGACCCGGCCTCTTTTTCGGTGTGCAAGTTTGGCGACACACTGGTGGAGCGCTGGAGGGAGCAGCGCTGGGTTGGAGCTGCGCTTCTGGGGAGGAAGAAGAAGGACTAGAGGGAGGAAGAAGGAGGAAGGAAGGAGGAAGGGGGAGGAGCGCCAAGGGTACTTACCTGGCTATGGTGGCAGCCATCTTCATCACCTTGGTGGGCGCTGTAGCAAGGAGTCCCCAGCCGGGGAAAGCCACACCAAGAAGCTTCAGGGCAGGGTTGGGCATGGCAGCTTGAGTCCGAGCAGCCATAGCTGCTTTGTTTTGTCCTTTGGGCATCGGAACAAGGCCTGGTAGTCCGCCATAGCCTCGGCCTATGTGTATGAAGAGTGGGAGAGGCGGCCATGGCTATGGTGGACCATGAGTGATACCTGCAGTAGAAAAGGGACTCGGACATGATTCTGGACCAGTCATTCAACATTGTACTATTATTTCTTGTGTGAATAAGAGAAGGGGGAGATAAGGAGGAGGAGATTGTTGGGCGAAGAAGAAGAGCCTTGTCATCATCTTTGCTGGTGTACATCTTCTTCTTCGTCTTTCTCATTTCTTCTTCTTCTTCTACTCCTCTCTCTCCTCTCAAGTTCATTCATTTCTTTCTGTAATTGGATGGCATTGTACTTCTCAGTGGATGTGCATCTCGCAATTGGCCAGGGTCATAACAAAGGTAGAGAAGCAACGAAGAGAGACAGAGGAAGCGTAATTTCATTAATAATTAAGTATGCAACTGTGCCGACTCAAAAAAAAAAAAAAAATTGTGTTTACTCCTTCCCTCTTCATCTCCAGGTTCCTTCCCACCAACTCCCCAGCTCAGCAATGCAAGTCTCTCCCTGAAAATCATTGATGAAGTCCCTTTGCAGGTACCAGCTTTGGTGCCCAACCTCCGGCATCAATGCTGGCTATGGAGGTTGGCGCCAGCCTTCTTCAAACTCCTGATGTGACCAGCAGCAACTCCAGTATCACCAGCATCCAGGTAAGTCAAGGTAAACTTCTCACACTTACTGTCTCTTCACGCACAGTCCTGATCACTCTCTTCCTCGCTCTCTCTAGCTATGTGGTTCTCTCCTTCCTCCCTGCCTGCTCTTGCATGTTACTATAGCGCATCACAGTATCACATCACTGTAGCGCGAGCACGACACTGTAGCGCGGCACTGTAGCAAGGGGAAGAAGAGCGACACTAGCGCGCCACTGCAGCAGGGTGCGACTGAATGAATGAGCCAGTGGGCTGGCGTCTCTTTGGTAGCGTTGACAGGTCTTGACTGGCCTCAGCTTGCCTCCTCCAACGACCCGGATTTCTTGATCTGAACGGCCCAGTTTTGTTGTCCGTCTCAACATGCCTGGACCCAGTAGGCCCTGGAATTTTCTGGAACAAATTCAGGCAGCCTTAGCAAACTGCTGTGAAAATAGAAAAAAATCTTTGCTTGATTGTGCATTCTGATCTATGGCCATGGTTGACTCCTGAGAAAACTTTGACTTTTGGTCTGCTTTTCCCAGGTTGGGCCTGACTCTTGATTTCCCAAGAGTCAACTATCTCATGAGGCGGCACAGGTTGCCCCATTTTACCCCGGGGCCTGGACCCCTCGACCCTAGGACTTCTCTTAGATCTCTCTAGAGCTAGAGACGCAACTCTTGACCCCGGAATCTTGGCTTGGACCAAAAGTTACGACCCTGGCTGATGTTTGTGCGGATTGGAACTGAGATCAGCAGATGCAAGAATAAAGGACCAAATATAGGAATAATGGTTCCAAGGTGATGAGATGAGTGCCAGCGTTGTGACCAGTTAGCGCTGCGAAGCTCCCCTAATCCTCGCACCCGTCGTCGCGCACCACCACGCGCTCGGCTCACAGAGATTTCTTCACCACGCCATCACACAAGTGTTTTACGCCGCACGTGGGCGCGCGCGCCCCTAATTCAAACTTGCCATCCTAGCGGTAACCATCCTGGTGGGGAGATCTCGACCTTCCAAGTCACGCCACCCTACGGGCGTGGCTTCTCCATGACTAGCAAGGAACAAACAACAGTAGGGAAAGGAGAAGGGAGGAAGAGGGAGAGGAAGACGAGCAAGTAAACGAAAAAGGGGAAAGTATCCCTCCTAAGAAAAGGAAAAGACACCGCAAGCATAGGAGGGAGAGACGAAGAGGGTGGTGAGAGAAGCATTCTAATTAAGGAAAAGAACGAGGGAGGGCGTGAGACAAATAAGATGGTCGCCAAGCGGGAAGAAAGGAGAGCTACAGTGTTTACAGCCTCATCATTGTACCGCACAAGATCAGAACGACCTCGTCGGAATTTCCAGGTAAGTTCTGACATCTCGCCCCACACCCAACAGTTCGTGTGCAAGAGACAGCCAGAGGATCAGCAAAGGACAAGAGATCACGCAAGAAGTCGCCAGCACCTCACCAAGAAGAGGAGACAATTACATCGTTCTGGAATCTATATTTCACTCGCTCCTGAGGTTTTTCTTGTCATTTCGGTCCCGTCACTTGTAGTTTTGGCCTCAGAAAAGGGCTAGCAGAGATGCATCAGGAAAGCCGGATCGGACTAGAAAAATACATCTCCCACCGCCTTCGTTCCAGAAAATAGCAAGAAGGGAAGAACATCATCGATTGGTCAGCGGAGATACCAATAAGACGCAGCAGAAGTGCCGACTTCAAGCCCCGGAAGTCAGGAGATTGCCCCACCGACCCACAGCCCCATAATCATCTGCACAACCCCGCTTAAACCACCAGTTCCTCCTAAAGCTGTGCCCGTTAACAACCCACATTTTTTTAGGAAATGTATGGGCCACTACAGAAGCGCCCAAATTCATCCAACTAGAAACGTTTCTACTCCATTTTTTTTCCACGGCCGATATCTGGGCCATGTACTGGTTGTTTAACTCCCCACCCTCCMCCCCCCCCCGAAAAGAAACACCCATGTCCCGACATACCAATCTATCCACAGCCCTCCCCATCCACACCCTCCGTGACACCCCCTTTGCAACAGTGTCCCTCTCCACACGACCCACCCTCCAACCCCCCAGCGACTTCACAGCTCCACATGATAGTCTCTCCACACACGGTCCAGGACACGCAAGAATACTGAGTTCAAAAGAATAGGGGCCAAAGAAACAATAGAGAGTTATAGGCGAGATCGGTTAAAGAGAGAAGAGAAGTTTGAGAATAAAGGCACACAGAACAAAGTTTTTTCACACAGGGACAATCGAACCTATAAGTCCAACCTTGACAACTGACTAATTATTTGGAGACTATTACATATTGCCCACATATTATTTTATTAATTATCGCTTATTAATAATCATTACTTAATACTCATTCTTTGCAGCAAGAAAGCTACGGCATCTCGTTATCATTGATCACGACTCACGAGTAATTGAGGCATTCTTTTCTGAAGGCTGGGTTGCACAGAACACAATCTCTCGATCCCCAGGTGGGGAGCCTGAATGCTGCCATTTTTTAGCCGTTGTTTCGCAGCTAGACCAAGATCATCATCACCAGCACCGCACCTTCTCAATCCCCAGGTGGGCAGGTTGAATGCTGCCAAAATTTTTGGTCACACCACTGCAGTTCCTTGTCTTCCACGACCAGGTCTGCACCATCACGATCCACAGGTGTGAAGACTAAATGATGCCAAAACTTTGGCCTTTCTCCAATTGTGCTTGCATCATTTGATTCTGGGTGACTCATTACTATTATTTGATTCATTATAAATAGTCAGTCATTACCCAATTTTTATCAAATGTTATTAACGAAGCCTACTAATTTTCAACAAACTGCTGTAGAGATACAATTCCTTTTATCGCACAGCACTATCAAGATCCCCAGGTGGGGAGAGTAAATGCTGCCAAAATTTTGGCCCTTCAATATAATTAAGGCATTATTATCATTGATGCAATCAGACTCGCTTTCTTTTTCCACTTCGCACTCATGCAAACAGATGGTGAATCTCACTGGCGCACAGCGCCCACTCAAAGCTCAAAGATATGGAAGTCGAAAACACAGTCAGATACAAACTCGTTTCAACAGGCTATGGCGCATCAGTGCCTGTACCTCCCAACTCTCGTCTCTCTGTCCAACACCACTGTCTGCACTCACTCAACTCTGGATCACCCTCGATATCCCACATGCATACACACTCACACACACAATACTACTAACACCAGCGATGGCCACCGTGGCAGCCGGGTACTACTAACTATGGCACACTGTCCTCCTCACGGCCCACTTCCACTTCAGGCGACTGCAGACCACCGCACACAAGTCCCTGGGGCGTCGCTTCCGCATGGCTTACGCAGCAATGAATGAATGGCTGGACGCTGCCTCTTGATTTATACTTCTGGAAGTCGCTGATCTGCATCTTTCCACCAGGCCCATGGTGCACACAGTCCCACATGGTACTTGCTGACTGGACTAAGTGAGACTGGGACTGGGTACCACTGACTCAACATGGGTGGACTCACCACTTGCCCACTTGCCTCTGGCCAAACGTAAGAATTCTCGAAAGGTGACTTCCGGACCTTCTGGAAGTCCGTAGACTTGGCCTTTCGGAACTGTAGCAGCTACGACCTTGACCTTTCAGGACTGTAGCAGCTACGACCTTGACCTTTCAGGAAGCCTACAGCTACGGCTTCTAGAACAGCTACGACCCCTACTCTATAGACCTACAGATCGAGCCCCTACAACTACACGTCCCTACGACAGACAAAAACTCAACCACCAAGACACAGGTTAAGGGTTCAAAGTTCAAACACTCAGGGGACAACAAGATACTGTACACAGGCAAACTAAGGTCTAGGGATCGAGCCCTGGGATCGGCATCTGTTACTGCTAAGGTGAAAACCGTTTCACTCCCGCCGGCCTAAATTCGAGGTCTCTGATTTTTACCTTTCTTATCTCTCTCGTAGGCTCTAACTACGTCGGGAGCTGTTTCTAGAAGTTCAGTTCTGGTAAACCAGTGGTCGTCCTCTGGTTCCTGATAAGCAAATCGGACCTTATACTGTTTCTGTGGACGACCTCTACCTCCTGTTCTAAACACGTCTTCACCTACAATGCCCTCAATGTTTCGATCCATGTCCGGAGGGATCATGGATCTTCTCCATGGAAACTGTTGACTTGTGACACACGGGAGCAACTTCGACGCATGAAACACAGGGTAGGTGTGGAGGTGTGCTGGGATCTCTATCGTATAGGACGGTCCATCCTCTCCGCCCTTAACTTCTAGAACTGGCCACGGTCCTCTGTATGCTGGCAGTAATTTCTGCGAAATGTTTTCCTCAGGAGCAAACTCTTTAGACTTGACCCAGACTAGGTCGCCTACTTGAAACTATGACGAGCGACGGTGCTTGTTAGCCTGTTCTATCATTCTCTGCTGGGCCTTCCTGAGGTTCTCAACAACGGTAGCTAATTCCTTCTCGTGCTGAATCGCAACCTCCCTAGTACCGGGCGATAGCCTATGAATCTGGTCCCGGTTAAGTCCTTCAAACGGTCTGCGAGGTCTAGAGGACTTATGCAGCTCATTGGGAGTACCACAAGTGGCTAGGTGCACGCTGTTGTTATGCACTGGCTACCTTGGGCAACATCTCATCCCAGTTAATTTGATTTGGCTTAATATACATGCGCAGAACTTGTTGCAGGATCTTATTCATCTGCTCGGTCGGACCGTTAGTCTCTGGGTGACGACCAGACGACATTAACAACTTTGACCCGTATACTCTCATTAACTCCTGCCAGTTCTGACTTGTAACTGGGTGTCCCTATCACTAACTATGGACAATGGGATTCCGTGATCACTAACCCAAAAGTAAAAAAACTTCTGAATTACTCACTCTGTACGGGCTTCTGCAGGTAAGGGAACAAAAACAGCATACTTGCTAAATCTATCCACTATTACCATGACTTGGCTTTGTCCATGCCTACTTCTGACACCAGCATCCATGAAATCAATGGATACTGACAGGCTGGTCAGGGATAGGCAAGGGTCGAAGAAGACCTAGAGGGGCACGTGTAGTTGTCTTATTCCTTTGACAGACTTTGCAACTGCGAACGTACTCTATGCAGTCGGCTTTCATTCCTGCCCAAGTATACGTATGCATCAGATTGGCTAAAGTCTTTTGCCAATCGAAATGTCCCTCTGTGTCGTGGCATTCCCCTAGGATTAAACTACGGATTTCCTCACTATTAGGACCGCACAGACGGTCTACTACATTGGTCTTCTCAAATAGTAATCCCTGGCCTCCTTAACTTTCTTGAGGAGGTCACTATAAATAGGGTCATGTGCATATGCCTGTCTTACTTTCTCTTGTCGGTCTCTCCCTATATCCAGATAGTGAACTATAGCTTCAATGTAATCTGATCTCCTACTTAGAGCATCCGCAACTATTATACTTGCCTTTGACTGGTTTGAGCTCAAAGTCATACTGATCCATCTCACCGGCCCACCTAGTTAGCTTAGGTGTCATCTTGACCTGCGTTTTCACCCACCTAAGGGTCCCGTGGTCTGAATAAACTTTAAAGTGCCTCCCAAGCAGATAATGCTTCAAGTGCGCTAAGGCTTGCCTGAGAGCGTAGAGTTCTCTCTCGTAAGTCGAGGTAGCTACTTTCTCTGTCGGCATCCTCGCTGACATAAACTCTACGGGTCTATAGCCATTGTCGTCGTCCTGCTGCAACATGGCGCCTATACCATACCGACTTGCCTCCGTGGTGACGACAAAGGGCAAGGACGGATCTGCCACCTTGAGGACGGGGTACTCTATCAATGCTCGCTTTAACTTCTCAAGAGCGGATGTACAATCTTTGTCCCACTTCCAGATTGCATCCTTCTTGAGCAGCCTGAGAAGGGGAGCGACGATGGCGGAGAAGTTTCTCACGAACTTCCTATAATAATCAGCTAGGCCTAAGAACGACCACAATTTTGTCATTGTGCGGGGCGTCGGCCAATCTCTAACCACCGCTATCTTGCTATCCTCAGGCTTAATTCCATCTCCGTCTAGGACGTGGCCCAAGTACAAAACTTGTGTCTTGGCCCACTCGCACTTCTTCGCATTGATCTTGAAGTTAGTCTCTCTCAACTTCTCCAAGACCTGCCTCAAATAACCCTGATGCTCTTGGAGGGTCCCACTGAAAACTAATATATCGTCTAGGTAAACTACAACGAATCTATCTAACCAAGGCCTGAACACATCATTCATGCAGCGTTGGAATGTGGTTGGCGCATTTCCAAAGGGCACACGATGAACTCATAATGCCCATATCGAGTCCGGAAAGCAGTCTTATACTGGTCATCAGGATGAACTTCTATCTGATGATATCCAGACTTCAAATCGATTTTTGAAAAATACCTAGAGCCCTGCACCCGGTCTAAAAGATCGTCTATCCTGGTGTTCAATTTTTATTCTATTAGTATGAATTAGTATTAGTGTTAGAGTACCTCTTATTATATGATATCGTACCCCTGGCAAATCCTTTACTTCACCACCACGTACAGTGGCTCAACATTCTTCATTGTAATCGCATTCAAACACCTATAATCGATGCACACACGCAACTCTCCCTCCTTTTTTAGGACAAATAAAACTGGTGCTCCGAAAGGAGACGAACTAGGCCTAATCCAACCCTTTTCGAGAAGTTTGTCTAGTTGCTTACGGAACTCCTCTAACTCCCTTGGGGAACATCCTGTAAACTGCACCCTTAGGAGTTCTACTTCCAGGCTCTATTTCGATTCAATGTTGGATTGGCCACGGTACTACTCCTGTTGGCGGCTCTGGCAAATCTTTGAACTCGTCCAGCAGCTTGGCAATGGCTGGGTCTATTGGTTCTCTTCAGTAGGCTCAATGACAGGCCTCACGTAAGCTACGAAGACCTGCTCTTCTAACTGCTCCTTCCTTACTAATTGCGCGAATGTGGGAGCACTGAGGCAGCAATGTGCCAGGGAGTTATCTACTCCTGACACATGGAACAGGCGAGCAGTCTTAACTCGCCTGATGGACTAGGGAGACTACACTCACGCTCTCTCAAATGGAGTGCGGCCCCTGCTGCCTCTCCCCAGTCCATACCTAGGACTATATCCAAAGGGAGGTTGTCCTCTACGAGGAGAGTCAGGGAATCGAGGACTTTCCCCACCTTGCTATCTTTCTCTACGCGAAGATACACCTGGACTCCCTCGACGTAATCCTCAACATGCATTGTGCGGTTGTCTGCGAGGATATTGACTATGGGGTCTTCCAACTTCTGGACTTTAAAACCTAGCCTCAACTTCTTTAGCGCTTTTCGGCTAATATAACTACGGGTAGCCCCTGTGTCTATAAGGTCCCCTACTCTGCTTCTAAAAACTTCTAAGTCTACTAACACAAGTTGTCCTTTGCTCTCCTTCTTCATCTTGGGCCAGAATGGCATCCTCTCCTTCAATTCTTCTGCCATACCTGTGAGGGAGGTGCCTAGAGGGACTCTAACACAGGCAGTCTCTGGACAGATAACTAGGCACTGGCCTGCAACCTCTGCCATCGGCTCATGTGGTGTGGGAGTTTCCTGGTGGTGCGCGCACACTTCCCCACATGGCCTAATGGTAATGGCAGTTGCAACCCTTACCGGCGGCTGCCTTTTGACCCCTGGGCAGCAAATCGGGCCTCTCTATACTTTGCACAATATTTAATAATATGGGCAGGGTCACCGCAATAGATGCACTGCCCCTGGTCTATTCGTTGTCGCCACACCCTCTGGCCCAAGCCCAGATCTTCCCAATGCCGCCCCTGTGGCCAACCTGGGTGCCAACCTCCTCTTCGTTGAGGAGATCCTCCGCCTCTAAGTTGTGGTGATTGACCAGGCCCCGAACGATTCGGCCGGGGACCTTGACCCCTACCTCCCTCTTGGCGGTTCCTTTGGCCGCCACCCCCCTGTGCGCCCGGACCTTGACCACCCATGGCCCGGCCCCCTTGGCCCTGGCCTCCTACTCTACTTTGTGGCCTCCCTCCAGCTGCGACAACAGCGTAGGTCCTCCCTTGACCCACACTATTGTCTTCCTCCTGTAGGGGACTGCATCGGTACCACCCTCGTCTAAAGTAAAAAATCAGGTGATCCTTGGTCCTGACCTGACCAGAGATGGTACGACCCTTCCACTTTTTCCCCTTATCTAAATCCTTATGACAGAAAGTGTACACTGGCATGGATTTGGCCTCAAACAGGACCAGTTGTCTACTTAACGCGTTGTACGTGATGGTGGTCTGTTGGGTCTTCTCAAAGAAATGCCCTCGTAAGGGCTCTGGCATGACACGATAAAATAAATTAACTAACTAGGTTTCTGTGACCCCCTGGTCAGGGATGGCTACTAGATCATCCATAACTACTTTGAGTGCCCTTGCACTCTTCCACTGCCGCGAGTGGATCGTTTGCAGTTTATCAGAGGCCCTGACGCCTCGTGTGATGTCTGTGAATCTCTCTCTAAGGAGTTTAAGGAATTTGTGAAGAGGGGTGAGTTCAGAATACGCAACCATATGGTTTTCACAATCGGCTGCTCGCACGAGGGACCTGGCAAAACTACTCGCTTCGTCCTTTAAAGCATGGAAGGCTACTAGGACTTGTTCCTCAGGCACAATGTGCTGGAGATACACGTAGGTATTAATACTGGACTCCCAATTGTCAAAGTTGTCGTCCTTCTTCCCGCCATAAGAACCAGGAAACTTAAGCTTAACGGGCTCTTTGCGGGGACGCACTTCAATCTCTGCAGCGGCCTCTACTTTGACGCCCTCGATGGCGCCTGCGCATGATTTCTTTGCGCCCTCCTTTAACTTTCTAACCTCGGTCCCTATATGTGTCATCACATCTCGTGTCATCACATCTCGCACGAATTCTCTGAAACCAGACCGGATAGAGTGGAGGGCCATGTCTTGGCCCCTAACAAACTGATGGTGCTCAGTCCAGGCCCTACCTAAGAGCTCAATGCTCCCAATGATCTTGTCCCTGAATATCAGGCTGGGCCTCTACTTCATGTCTACATGTTTGTAAACTTTCCACTTCTCTAGCCACCCGGTTGGCTTCCTCCATCCTCCTCTTTTTCTCCCTCGCCAGGCGCAACTTCCAGTCCAACGTCTTCTCGTTTTCTATTGCCTGGCACTCTAGGGGACCACTCGTCGCTTCGATCTCCCTAATCGCTGTTTTCTTCTCCTCCTGAGGTATATATAGCATCGCCTCCTCATCTTCTCCTAACGATAAATTAGCCACCCACTCAGATATCCTCTTCTCTACCCACGGGTCATCTTCCTTCATGCCACTGCCCTCTCCTCTTTCCCCCATGATTCTTCTTATGAGGGGCTCTTCTTTTGGCGCCTCCTCCTCTTCAATCTCTTCCTCTACTACAGTCTTCATTCTCCCTTCCTCCTCTTGCTGCAATCTCTTCATCTCCTCCTCTAACTTCTTTTTCTTCGCCGCCTGCTCCTCTGCTATCATCTTCACCTTCGCCTGTCTAAGGAGATCCTTCTTCTCCTTTCTCTCCCTTAGGATGGCGACAATTTGATCCTCTTGAGCCTTGCTATAGGATGTGGTGCTCTTCCCACAGTGAAGGTCAACCATGGTGCTAGGTGCACAACCGAACAACAGTTCCAAACCTCACCACTTAGACCTCGGCACCTGACTGACTGGACCTAGGACTCAATCTAAGGACCACGCAATCCAGGTAGGATCCTGTCAACTAGGGTCTCTAGCCTAATCCTACTCTAAGGCTGTCACTACAGGAATTATTGCTGATCAGGAGGCATTTAAGGAGATCCCCCGTAACTCCTCAGGAATTATTTAACATCGCAGATAGGACGACGCGATCAGCAAGCCCTCTCAAGACTTAGACAGCCCGTTGTGCAGCCCACAGCTCGGATTTTGGGCCTACCGTGCCACACCGAGCAGCCCGCCGGTCAGTACCGGTCCTTGGGAGGGTTCGTGTCCTCCGGGTTAGTCGAGTCGTCAGACACGGCCTTTGGCCCTACTCAGCCCGTGTAGGTTTGGTCAACAAGGCTCTATCCTTCATACATGGAGTTCCTACCACCTAGACAGAAGAGACTCAATGCAGAAAGAAGAGACAGACAAACTCAACCGGTACCATAGGGTGAGTGCACATCCATAGGGCGAAGGGATAAGCTGAGCGTTTGGCGAGAATATACCAGCTCCAACTTGGTCAGAATCGTGGTCAGCAACCCCGGTCAACGTCTTGGTCAACGTTTGGTCAACGTTGTTCAAACCCTCGATCAACGCTCCAGTCAACCCTGGTCAACGCCTGAGTCAACGCCCAAAGCAACGTCGGTCAACCCCTAGGTCAACACCTTGGTCAACCTTCAACTCGGCTATGGCTGCCGACACTTTCTCTCCCTCACGCCCTCACTTCTCTTTCCCCTTCCTTTCTTCGTCCTTGCTTTTTTTTCTCTCCTCACACTGGCTATATCTTTCCTTCCTCTTCGTCGTCCCTCCTTCCTCTTCGTCGTCCCTCCTTCCTCTTCCTCAGCTACGACTTCTTCTCACTTCTCGGTCTCTCCCTCCTTTCTCATTCGTCTTCCTCCCTCCTTTACTCGTCTTTTTTCTTCTTCTCCATGTCCGAGCTCTACGGCTATGGTCGCCTTCTTCTTCCTTGGACCGCACAACCATACCACGAGCCTGCAAAGTCAGTCTCAGTTTCTACTCAGTAGCCCCCAAACGAGGAAAGACAATGGTCCAGGACACAACCCATAGAAAGAGACTTCATAGCCAAGGTACTCAAAAAAGGATGCCGCTTAAGAGCTTACATCGTACAGTGCTAGTCAACACAGATACACAACAGTACAAGACCAATTAAAATAGTCAGGGTTTAGGACCTTACGGATTCTTACCACCCCGAGGAACAGCCAAAAGATAAGGCCACGAGAGAGACCAGCAAAGAAGGTTAACACACCACACCAGCAGTTCTAGCAAGTATTGCCAATCAGGCGGCCCATTTGACCGAGAGGAGCAGGTCGTGGTGACCAGACGAGCCCAGCAAAAGTATTCGGAATAAGCACCAAGGACAGCAACAGTTTTGAATAGGCTAACTTGGGCAGGGGTGAAGTTCAGTACATCCTTCCTCAAATCAATGTTGGCTTCTGGGCTTCCACACCAGAAGGGGGAGGAGTGTGCGTGAGTATCCATTGTAAATCTCTGAGTTGCCAGGGGAATAGGAACCGGACTGATGCTCCCCAGAATGTAAAAGGAGCCGGAACCCTAAGGTTCTGTTCAATTTTTTTAAAACAAAAAGGAATAACGACTCCAAAATAAGCCAACACATCAAGATCTCTATGATCTCCAGTATGCAGAGGATGGGGTGGACGGAGAGAGAAGCGAGAGAGAGGGATGGGGGGGGAGAGAGAGAGGTAGAGAGAATTCCTTTGGGAGAATCACCTGTATTCCCTGAGATAGATACATCAGGCCTCCACATTCTGCATAAATGATGCCTCCAACCGTTGCGAAGGCCCGAACAGCGTACATCAAGCGCGTATTCTGTGACAGCTCCTCTGCATGAAGCTCAGGATATCCCCCACCGAAGTAGATTGCATCAAGCTGCCCAGGAAGTGGATCCTTCAAAGGTGAGAAAAAGACAAGCTCAGCCCCAGCATCTGACAAAAGAGTCAAAGAATACAAAACAAACAAACGAACATATACGTCACTGTCAAGACTGTACTTGATAAAAAACACAGGTGGCTGTGTGACAGGATAAAGCTTCAGAAGATAGCGAAGACAGTCCTATTGTAAAGCAGGGGTAGAGCATTGCTAAATCCTCCAAATTTGGGTAGTAATCAATGCCGCTGTCCTAGAGGATCTCTCGACCGTAATGGGGAGAAGCGTCGAGTGAGTACTTCTGATATAAGGGACGCTGGACTCAATTTCCAGCATTTTTAATACAAAAACAGATTCCCAAAAAAAAAAAGGATTGAGATTCACCAACAGTGACGCACCACGATACAAAGTACTCTCTGAGCACAAGTCACCATGCAGAACGGCTGAACCACTATCATAAGTTGTGCAGTGAAGGCAACAAGGCCATGTGGCTGAATAATGCTCGCATGCAGAGTCATGAAAATTTTAACGGAATCAGATGTTCAGAGCTACACCGTTTAAGAAAGAACGGAAAAAAGAGTTGCCTGGCAAATCTACATTGATTCTCTTAAAAGTTAAAACTTAATTTACCGGCTCACAAACGGCAGCTTCTGCAATGTTAGAGGGAGTCCGAAATGGAGTCCACAATGTCATGTAAACACTGAGTTCTGCTTTTGAAGCAGTCCCAAGAGCCGGCAGATTCTGCAATGTTAGAGGGAGTCCGAAATGGAGTCTACAATGTCATGTAAACACTGAGTTCTGCTTTTGAAGCAGCCCCAAGTTCTCTTCCCACTTGATTCTCTTCAAACCCACCAAACCTATCCGCTTCTATGAGCCATCACCTCATCCTGTGGGGATAGCCGAAGAACCCAGGTAAGACCACCCAGCAGATGTGGCTGACTGGTACACATGTAACTCTTGATGAGCAGATCATGAGTTCAAATCCTGAGGTAAAGAGAAAAATAAAAGGCAAGATTTATACCAGTCACCTATGCTATGTCCGACACTTGATTGCACTTACTGTGGAATGATCACATGCCGCTTTGATCCATTTGCTTGATAAATGGCTTGCACACAGAAGGCTAAACTAAGACTCTACCAAGACCCAAGCCGCAAAGATCAAGCATCTCAAGCGCACTAATAGCGTGCACAGGTTTGTGTGTCCCGAGGAAGAAGGAAGAGGAAGGAATCCACGCCTCCCAACTATGAGAGCCATTTCAGCATACCAAACAGCATACAACCCTCCCCTTCTTATCGGAGGAAACCATGTTTCAGGTTTTCGGAATTAGACAGTGGTTGAGTAGACAAGCATTTGTCGCCTTGCCCTATCAGATATCACCCAATCCCTTATCATGTGGGCAGGGCTGTGGTGGGTCCTACCAATGGAACAAAAATGTTTCAGAAGGGAACAAAAGGAATCAGCAGTAACATTACATTTATTCTGTTACATCATGTCTATTGCCGATTTACATCAAGAAGGGTCCCTCAAACTTGCTTAACATTGAACTCCATTGAAGTCCATTAGAACAAGTTTTCATGCCCGCCACTAGCAAGAACATTTGCTTGCTCTTCTCTGTTGAATTCAACTAAAACCACCACAAAGCAAGTACTGTGCATATCAGAAATCGAAAACCATATAACTCGTACAGAGAGCATCCACGACTCTAGCTCAAAAAAACAGGCAAGATCCCCCAAGGATCTAAGTCTACACAGTCTGGGCCGAGGATGCTGTTAATTCGTGGTCAGTCTAGGATTTGGGGCTTTAGCAAGGCCAGCCCTGAAAAGGTTAAGAGGGGTGATGCTTCATACTACTCTAGTTGTCTAAGTAAACCTGACAGCCCAACAGCTGAGAGGAGTAAGTACGAGACAGGGCCACTAGGGTTTAGGGTTTTAGCAAAATGTCAGTAAGTAGCCAAGATAGCAGCCCCACTATTTCAGGTAAATCTGACAGGCAAATCTGACAGGCAAGTAGCTGCTATGGCTCTCATAAGTAAGTTACAAAAACAGAGATAATAGTAGCCAGGTTAGCAACCATAATCAAAAGTAAGTCATGCAGGCTAGGCAGGTTAGCAACCATAATCAAAAGTAAGTCATGCAGGCTAACTTAGGCAGGGGTGAGGGGTGGTACAATGGTGTCACTTGGGGGTCTCAACCGTAATGGGGAGGAGCGTGTGTGAGTATTCGTAATCCTTTTGACTTGCCAGTGGAATAGGAACCAGAATTAGGCGCCCCAGAATGGGAAGGAGCCAGAGCCACAAGGTTCTGTTTTTCCCCACCCCCCCTTAAACAAAAAGAAAACCAAATGAGCAGTACAGGAAAAGAAGTGGAGGTAACGAGTCACACATGAGAGGGAAAGAAGAGGAGGTAACGAGTCACACAGAAGAGGGAACAGTGAGAGAGATGGAGAGAGAGGTGTCTTAATAAAGAGAACAATGGACATGTCAAACCCTAGCCTACCTTCAAGGAGAGCAAGGTTTTCATGGTAATAGAAGCAGAAGGCGGCATCCTTTGCAACACCTATCCGCACACTACGCCTTTGGCTGTTAAGAGCACCAACAGTCTGTTGGTGGGTTTGCAAGGTGATCATCTGCTGCTGGGGCTGCTGGGGCTGCTCATGATGATTATGATGATTATGATGATGATTCTGGGAAGGGTCATGGTGATGAACATGATTTTGATGATGATGATGATGATGATGATAAGAATTTGGCACTGGCGGAAGAGCACGGAGTCCCTGATCAGTTGCCGCGAGCTGAAGGATTGCATCCAGGTCCACATGAAGCTCCATCAGGTCAGCCAGCCGTGCTATGTAGTCTGCAGATATGCCCTGGTCGTCAGGCATATGGAGGCCCAAATGCCGCTCAGGAATGTTGATACCCGGTGTTCTTGGCACGCCACCCAGCACTGTCACACCAACGTTCGCTCCCTCTACCGCCTCTCGAAGCCATGCACTGTGAGCAGGACCACCTACCTGCACGTCCATGAAAACAAACCACAAAACGCTCTTTCAGGACAGCAGAGTGTCTTTTCAATGACGCGGACCAGGCACCATACCTCGCTGTGTCAAAAATCTGCTGCCTACACATGAATTCAAGACAAACCGCAAAACACTCTTCAGAAGAGTAGAACTCTCTTGTCGATGTCCTTCCCGACATTCGTTAAAAATTGGGACGGTACAGAGAAAGATTAGTATGGCCCCTGAGAAAGGATGACACACATAGGTTGAGAAATGCTCCGAATTATTGGAAAAGTCTGAATTTCGGCGAAAAACAGAAAAAAAAAAACACTCTCCTTTCAACAGCAGGACGGTTATCGCTGCTCTTTGAACAACCAGCGTAATTCACTGTGGCAGAGTTTGCGGCATGTGCTATCTGGGAGGTAGGTTGCTTGGTACCTCGCTACTTCTTTTCTTTTTTTTTTCCAAAAGCATGGGCCCCTTCTATTGTGGGGGCCATCAGTACGGTCGCTCATCACCCGTGAGAGAAGGGGATAGCCCAATACCCCCCGCCGCCCGAGACACTCTGCGGGGGGAGCTGAATGGGGCGCCCCCATGGTAACCATCCGCATACCCTCTTCACGGGGGCACATAATGGCCGGGAAATGGATCTACGTACCCAGACTCCCATTACACGTGCCACGGGAGGGGGAAGCCCCAGTCCCATGGGGTGCCTATCCGGTCGCCACGCCTTGGAATCGTTCCTCGTATGTCCCAGCTCTCATACACCCCTCATTTTAATTCACCAGTTCCCCTGCTTTTCTGATACCATCACCTTTCTCCCCTTCTTTACCTATGCCATCCCTTATCTCCTCATTCTTACCCATACTTCCTAAACCTCACAATGCTTCCTACATTCATTTAGTTCTGGAGCCCCCAAGCCTATAGCTGATCCATGGTCCTTGTGGGATCCTCTTACATTTCCCTTATGCACCATATCTCCCAACGATCCAGTTTATTATTAGCCTGTGCGACCCCGCCCATTTCTACCTCAGCTGGCATTCATCCCTGCTACCCTATTACACCCCTCATTTCAATTCACCAGTTCCCCTGCCTTTCTGATACCATCACCTTTCTCCCCTTCTTTACCTATGCCATCCCTTATCTCCTCATTCTTACCCATACTTCCTAAGCCTCACAATGCTTCCTACATTCATTCTAGTTCTGGAGGCCCCAAGCCTATAGCTGATCCATGGTCCTTGTGGGATCCTCTTACATTTCCCTTATGCACCACTTCTCCCAACGATCCAGTTTATTGTTAGCCTGTGCCACCCCGCCCATTTCTACCTCGGCTGGCATTCATCCCTTGCTACCCTATTAAGGTTACACCTACGCCGGCCATCTAACCTAGCTAACGGACCCAGGTCAGTCTACTGTAAACTACCGCCGAGAGTCTACCCAATCTCCCTGCATAGTAGTTCTCGAGGTCTGTTCTTTGGTAGGGTAGCGCCACATGTCAGGGCACCTGTGGTATAATTTCTTGTAGCGCGGATATTGAGAAAACAGTGAGTGGCGACACTTCGATGTTCAGGGTGAGATCCTGGGTAGAGGAGTAGACTTGACTTTGTGTCTGGGCAGACCCACCATGGCTGTGTCATCTTCGTTTCATGTTTTGAGCTTGGATTAGCGTGTGTGCGGTGTCCCGGGAAATGATTCTGAATTGTTCAAGAACTGTGTGGTGATTTCTTTGAAGAAGGAAAATTTGTTTTTCATGTGTTTGGTGCGACTCCCATATCTGCACACATGTATGGACATGGATGAGGCATGAGCGAAAGTCTCCTTGCCAGTGGCTTTGTTTCTTGTCCCCCACTTGCCCCTTCTTCCACGTTTATCTTTCCTTTGTGTTCCTCCTGCGAGGATCTGGGTCCTCAGCAGGCCTAAGGGGCCCCGGTTGCAGTGGTGCCCGCCCTAAGTGAAGGCGGGCCTAACTTATCACAAGAGGCCTTTGACTGTCAATTTCATATTTGGGGTCCAGGCAGTTGCGACACGCCAGTTAGTTGAGTGAAACACAGGCCGAGCAACCAAGACATTTCCACGGCCTTCTGGGCCTCTCCGAARCATGCAGGCCCTGGACGAGAAACRCAGCCTCATACACTKACAGTTGGGAGGCCCAACCGAAAGAGGCCCAGTAGCTGCAAAGTAGCACGCAGCATCCTGGGGCCTACCGGAAGCTTCTGGGCCCAGGCCAAGTCCAGCCAGGCTGCGAAGCAGGCAGGCTCTTTCCATATAGGAAAGAGCTCGCCACTCTCAGCCTCATTCAGGCACTCGCATGCTAGCGGCAGCGCTGCTGGAGCAAAGGGTCGTGGGCTGCTGCTGGCGCTAAGAGGCGAGGTGCAGCACGTGCAGTCGTGCAGGGAAGAAGGGCGCTGCTGAGGGCAGCGCCATAGCCCAGCCACCATAGCTGGTGGGCTTGGACTAGAGTGAGGCGCATGAGTGGTCTTCCGGTGTGAGGGAGGAAGACGTGGGTGTAAAGTCAGGGAAGGGTGAAGGATGATGATGATGATGATGTGAGGGCACATACCTTGTATTGGCGATGGTCTGCATTTGGGCGACATCTTCAAGTACTTCGGGTTGCCGCTGATGTCAACAGTTGCATTGTCAATTAGTAGGCTGATCGTAGCTGTGTAGGAGTAGGCTGGGCGCTGAGCGCCAAGTAGGAGTGTGAAGGGACTGGACTCTTGTGTTGTTGGCGGAGAGAGAAAGCTCTCCTTGACATTGGTTTTCAGTACTACGAACCTCCATTGGTGTATTATTGGCGCAATGCTGCTCTCTGGACACGGTGTGACTATCTGGCTTTCAATGTGACGGTGTTATCTGAAATTGTCATCTCGCTGTTGCTCATTTTCCTTGAAATTTGGTATCGGAGCTGGTTCATATTGCGCTTCATTGGTTCTTCGCAATAGCTGTTCGGTGCTTCGCATGAGGTGCGGGGCAGTGATAAGGCTTGGGCGTTGAACGTAGGGCGGCCCAGGGTCGTGTGGGCGCACCAGGAAGCCATGTGGTGACATACGGGTTGTATGCTGGATGATGACAGCTCGCTGATGTGGCATATTAAGCCGAGGTGGAACTGCATTCTGCTGTTGGTTGTCCCGAGGCAAAGACCGGTCATCATAAATGCACATCAGGTTGCCGGTGAGAAATCTGTGGTTGGGGGCAGCATTATGAGGTACGTTGCTCTCATCCTTATCTACCCTCTTCATTACTTCTTACCGTGAGGAAGTGAGTCTTGTCTTGAGAGTCCTCTTGTGAGGTGTCGCGAGCGCTCAACCTTGAGAGTCGACATTCTTCCTGGGCAGCAAGCTGGTGGGAGACGGGCGAAGCCTCTGAAGGGCCCTGGACGAAGCACTCGGGTCATGGTCACCATGCCAACCCGCTGGGACTAGTACATGCATGCTTTGCCGCAAGTCCTTGGTTCTGCTGCTTGCACAATAGAGGTCATGCAGGGCATGCCAGCCCTTTGAACAGACGCTTACCAGACCGTCTTTAAATATTTCTGGCAGGGACTCGATGTTGACTCTGGCTGTGATCGGCGTCCTATCTGCGACGTTAAATAATTCCTGAGGAGTTACGGGGGATCTCCTTAAATGCCTCCTGATCAGCCAGATCAAACTGGGTGTAAGGCTCATTGCATGCGAGGGTAAATAATGTGCAGGGGCTGGCAGGTTCGGCGTTGACTTGGGGCACAGGGGCGGGCTGGATTGCACACCTTCAGACACGCTGCTCAACCAGATGCTCAGGGCGTTGACACAAAGTGACAACTCAAGAAAGATACAGGGGAAGGGGGGATTCCGGTAACTGTTCACAGTGGCAATCATTAGACAATCTGCCATCCAGTATACATCTAGACAATCTGCCATCCAGTATACATCTCCAACAGGAGATATTATTTTTATTTTTGATTATTTAGTTGTTACAGACTTGACTAACAACTGATAGACAGCTGCAGACAGATCAGTTCTTTGCTGCACTGCAATCTGTTCTAGAGTAATCTAAAAATAGATGTGATATTTCCTGTAGGACCTGACATTAGTTGTTACTACATCACCTAACTGTTTCTGTTCAGGCCGACCGAAATTAGTCGTTATTTGTACTCGGTTGTGTGTCAGGCTAAGGTAGGATTCAGTGTGGATTCTAGTTTAGATCACACACACTGTATTCATGAGTGATGCAAGCACTAGTGAGCAGGAGTTGTTAGTGGACGACCGTAGGACTACTCGTAGAACTGCTCGTAGTCGACCCTTGACTTTCCTAGAGCTAGGTCCAGGAGACGAGAGGAGACTGCGGAGAGAGGCTAGAGAGAGAGCAGCGGCAAGAAGAGTGAGGGTGGCTGAGGATAGCGCCAGGTCTAGAACTATAGCTAGTACCGGTACTACCATGGCTACTTCCTCTACCGTGCCGCAGGCTTCTTCACAGGCCATTTCCTCAGGAGTTGGTCAGAGTGGTTTTCAGGGGTCCATTAGCCAGAGTGCTGGCTTGCGAGTCAGCCAGCAGACTCAACTCATGCCAGAGGATTATGAAATCCTCCAAGCAGAAGAACTTCAAGATGAGCTACAGCGGCAATTGGATGAGGCAGCAGAGAGGAGAAGAAAAGCAATCATGAGAAAAGCTAGACTAGGCAGTAGATTGCAGGAGTTAAGCAGATTAGAAGCACCAGATGAGTCAACACTTAACCCTGCGATACGAGCACTGCGCAACTCGCTCCAGTGTGTTGCGGAGACGCAGGTAGTTCAGCAGGAGGTGTTGGTTGAACTAGTGGCAGGCCAGAAATGAATTCTGGCTGCATTGCAGGCTCCTCATCCATTGATGGGGCACCCTCAGTTTGCTATAGCTCCCAATTCGGTTGTGGGTCCATCAGGGACGCTGCCGTCGGTAGGGCCTTCTTTCTCGCCTATGTATGGCATGCCCCCTCTAGGTGGTTTTGTAGCAACTAGTGGTCCGGTTCATAGAGTCTCAGCCATACCATCGACGACAGTGGTTACTACAGTCCCACTGTCAAGTCAGGCCCAGGTTAGTGTGCAGCAACCTGTTTCGGTGGCTATGCAGCCGCTGCAGCAAGCCCCTGGGCCCATGCAGCCTATGCAATGGATGCCGAAAATACCCTTGCTGAGTCCTAAGCCCTTCTCCGGCGACAGGAAGAAGGACGAGGATTTGGATGCCTGGGTAAGGACGGTGCCTATCTATGTAAGGCACAAACTTACCAGGCCAGAGCAAGAAGTTGTTGTGGCTGCCTCCTTTTTAGAGGGGTCAGCAGTCCGTTGGTTGAATGGCCTAGTGCAGCAGGAGGGCTACAGTCAGAACTTCAATGCTTGGGCCCAGGCCCAGACATTGGAAGAGTTCGTATAGTACAGGCGGCATGACCCTCAAGGGGCTCAAAAGGCTACCGATGCAATCAAACAGTCTTTGTGCTAGAAGGTACAAGAATGTTCGTGAGCTAACGGACATTGTAGAACGTCTGGTCATGGTACCTGGCGTGCGCTATGACCAGCAGGTACTCCTCACGGATTACCTTAGATGTCTACCATCAGAGGTAAGGACAAAGCTGGTAGACGAGGCCTATGTCGATCAGCACAACTTCGCTTCATTCAGCAAGAAGGCCTTAGACATAGAGGCAAAGTTGGGATCTGTGCATCAGAGTCAGGGCGATGGTAGGAAGAAGAGACTACCCCAGGACTGGAAGACGAAAGGTCAACTAATGTCCGTCGGCCACGATGGTCAAACGACAGAAATTGACGACTTCCCAGACCTTGGGGAGGAGACAGAGCATGATGGGGCCAGTGAGACTTCAGATGGGGGAGTCGTGGCACCTATCAAGGAAAAGGCTAGGGAGACCGGGAAGAAAAAGGTAGTACGGTCCACGGGTCAGGGCGACCAAGGAACACCCCCATGGGTAAAACTTGGTTTAGAGTATGAGGTGTGGAGGGACCGAGTCGCTAGGGGCACCTGCATGAACTGTGGCAATTATGGCCACATGTCCCGAATGTGCCGAGGCAAAAAGGTCCTGACGAGGGTAGCCTCACCAACGGTGGTGGGACTATCTTCGAACTCTGGCGGTGCTTCTGCGAGCACTTCGCAGGAAAACACCTCGGGCCAGTAGGCGTTTTAGCCACTCTTACTTGCGCTGAAGGGGTAACGTTGCCTTCCCCACTTCAGGCGTTGGCCAAGGCTAGTGACCCACGTATCGCCCCGCAGACCCATTCAGACCCACCGACGCTCCGTTCGAGAGATGTATCTGAGGCCCTAGAAAAGTTAGAGACTGAGTGGTCAGGGAAGGACCCCAGGGACTCTTGGGCGATGATCAGTAGAGGTCCAAAGGGTGAACATTTCGTGGTAGAGGTTGATGTAGGTGGCCGCAAAGTTCGACTCTTGTGTTGTTGGCAGAGAGAGAAAGCTCTCCTTGACATTGGTTTTCAGTACTACGAACCTCCATTGGTGTATTATTGGTGCAATGCTGCTCTCTAGACAAGGTGTGACTATCTGGCTTTCAATGCGATGATGTTATCTGAAATTGTCATCTGGCTGTTGCTCGTTTTCCTTGCACTCCTCTTTCAGTCTCTTTTTCTCCCCTTTCTTCTGCTCTTCCTCCTTTCCTTCTTCCTCTTTCTCTTCTTCCTTATTTTTCGCTTCCCTTTTCGTCTTCGCAACTACTCTCTTTCTAATCTGTATATCTAGGGTCCCCTGGCTCATGCATGATCATGTTATCCCACAGTATCTTCACGTTCATAGCGGCTCATGCAGGAAAATCGCTGCGGGGACAGGAAATGGAATAGTGGCCGGAGGATAGAGAGGGTGATGCATGCAAACATCAGGTAGTCACCCATAGCGTTAAGTAGCACAGCAACCTGTCAATGGCAGGACTATTCCACCACCTCTAGCCACTTAGACTAACAATTCCGACTCTCACAATTCTAATTCTTACCTAAAATTTATTGAATTTACCTGGATTGCAGTTACTCGACACTTACTACAGTCATCTGACTGGTAAAAGAGACTAGGGACCTGGCCCGTGTTTCCTGGAAAAGAAGGGTGTGTCACAAAGATAAGGACGAGTAGATATCCTACAGATCCTGAGAACAGAAATGAAAACACAAGCTGCATATTCAGGGATGCACTGTTAGCAAAGATAGGAAGGAGACCACTAGAATGTGGTTCCTGCTTCTGTCTCCATAGAATGCCCACAAGATAAACCTAGCTTGACAAGACAGGCCAGCAAGGAAGGTAGCGATGACAGCAAGGAAACAAGCAGCAGGATGAAAGTGCGCTTGTCTTATACACAGCAGCCAGCAGGAGGAGAATGGAATGGGAGAGGAGGGGGAGAAAAGGGTGTGACTGGACAGGAAGAGAGCAATCTACACCAACCCACCCACCTTGTTGAAAACAACACCCGCAAATGAAAGGTCCCGATCAAACGTTGTGAATCCATGAATCATTGCAGCCGCGCTACGGGCAAGAGCCCAACAATCCAACACCAGGACAACCGGTGCACCAAGAAACTTTGCCATCTCCGACGTACTTCCTCGTTCACTTTTTCCATCTCTACCATCAAAGAGTCCCATAACTCCTTCCACAATGGCAATGTCTGTGTCACGAGCACATCTTTTGAAACTGGCAACATTTGCCTCCCTGTCCTTGGTCACAGATTCATGCAAACAGCAAAACACGTGATCGCCAGAAGTCATTCTTTATGAAATGAAAAAAGAAAGAAAGAATGAAAGAAAGCCAGAGAGGGGGAAGCGAATTAAAAAACAGGGAGTATAGCTTCTAACACAACTGAATAGATAAGAATTCCGTTAAACTCATAGCCTGTAAATCAACAGCTCTAGGCATGCACAACATTCATCAACCAGCTAACGTCTTCCACTGAATAGAAGACAGTGTCATTACTCCACTAGGTGTTATTCTTTCTGAGCTCTTCTTCGGGGACCATTTCCACTGTGCACATCACAGGGCCAAAGCAATCATCATTTCCGAATCATTCCAGTTCTCAGTACTCCAAAAAATATCAAATCTTGTTCCTTTCTGAATTGTTATTCAAGAGTGGGAAAGCGGCCTGGGGTGGAGGATGGAGGGGAGGGGGAGGGGGAGGGGAATGCCATTCCAGTTCTCAGTACTCCAAAAAGTACCAAATTTTGTTCCTTTCTGAATTGTTATTCAAGAGTGGGAAAGCGACCTCGGGTGCGGGATGGAGAGGAGGGGGAGGGAAATGCCAGGTGGCAATCTATAGACAAGTTCGGATTACGGCACGCACGTGTGCCACAAACCCAGCAGCTCATCATTGACCCTCTATGAGAATTAGTATGCTTTTAAGAGAACGTCACCCACACATCTGAATCAATCTTCAGAAGCTCACAATCAAATCACACATGCAGTCATGCGGCTGCCTGTGCGAAGAGGAAGAGCAGGAGTGTGGAAATATCTTTAAAATTACAAGTCGAGCCCCCGCAGCTACGCTGCGGCGCAGAGGAGGATGCATTGAAACGAAACAATAGAAGTAATATTTCAAATAACTTAAATGAAATCAATCGGAAGATTCTCAACCATTATTATTGCACTTACATCTGAATTTTTGGGTTCGTTTTTTTTTCCCTTTTTTTTTTCTGGGACATTCGTTGATCCTTACACAGGCTGCTGATTCGGGATTGAGATACCGTTATCCCGATCCCGATCACGGCTGATCTTCCGTGATTTGCATATTGTCAGCCACTGCTATTCCGATCCTAATGACGAGAACCTTCCCTTCTTCCTGCTCGGCCTGGCTAATGAATCTCTAAAGAAGCATACGTGTGTCAGCTTTGCCATTTCCATTGATATTCCGATTCCCCCAATACTCTTCCGATGCTCTCCCACTACTACGGAGATTCCCCCACTGTTGTGTTGATCCCGATTGGTCCCTCAGCACAGATGATACGCATACATCGAGAAATACTATAAAAAAAAAAAAACTCCCTCTTCCTTTCGCTCTCCCAAAAGCGAAGCCCAAATCGTTCGACGAAAAGTGAATGGATGAGAGATTGGAGAATGGCGGGGGTTGGGGGGAGTGGAGAAGCAGGAGGAAGCGGTTGAAAAGGACAATGACAGGAGAGGGGGAGTCTGACGTGGACGCTGGAAAACGACGATCAAGGTAATGATGATGATGATCAGGCATACGACAGGAGGAGGGAAGAGGAGAAGAGGAGGATGCACGCAAGAGGTGACTGAAGCAAGGAGTAGCGGGAGGAAGAGCAGCGGGGGTGGAAGGAGGAGCGGGAGCAGGGCGATGAGGAGAGGAGAGGGAATGGCAAGAGGAGGACCAGGAAAAGGAGGATTGGGAGCGGGAGGAAGAGGAGGAGGAGGAGGAGGAGGAGACGAGGAAGCGGATAAAGCGGAGAAAGTGTAGGAGGAGGAGGATAGAGGGAAGACGAGATCATAGCAAGGAATAGAGGAGAAGTGGGGGGAGGAAAAAGAGGAGCGGGGGACGAGGAGGAGAGACAGTGGCAGAAAGGGCGGGAGTGGCAGTGGGAGCTGGAAGAGTGGGAATGGCAGGAGAATCGGGAAGAGGAGGAACGGGAGGCAGAGCGGGAGGAGGAAGATGAGGAGGAAGAGGTGAAGAAGCGGAGGAAGTGGAGAAGGCGGAGGAAGTGAAGGAGGAGAAGGAGGAAGAGCAAGAGGAGCAGGAGGCGGGATGAAATATCCCCGACAGTTCACATGGTAGAAAGAATATTAGCATGGCCCCTGAGCAAGGATGACATGCATAAATGGTGAGATGGTCGTAATTAAGAAAATAAAAAAAAGGTCGAGCATGAGGACGATGAGGACGAGGAGACGCTGAGGAAGCGGAGGACGCAGAGGAAGTGGAGAAAGCGGAGGAGGTGGAGGACATGGAAAAAGCAGAGGAGGAGGAGGAAGAGGAAGAGGGGCGGGGGGTGGGATGAGATATCCCTTAAAGTTGGAATGCTAGAAAGACGATTAGCATGACCCCTGTGTAAGGATGACAGGGATAAATGGAGAGATGGTCGACATCAACAGAAAAAAAAAGAGATCGAACATACTTGTACAAATTTGAAGACTTATTTGTTCTCTCTCTCTCTCTCTCTCTCTCTCTCTCTCTCTCTCTCTCTCTCTCTCTCTCTCTCTCTCTCTCTCTCTCTCTCTCTNCTCTCTCTCTCTCTCTCTCTCTCTCTCTCTCTCTCTCTCTCTCTCTCTCTCTCTCTCTCTGTGTGTGTGTGTGACACACACACACACTCTCTCTCTTTCTCACACACATACACGCACAATCACTCACCCATCGGCCGGCACTCGACAATCACGACTTCCAACCGTTGAACATCCCTTTCCTTCGCACAACAGCTGCCCGGCGCCCGCTACCCGACGAAAAAATGACGGGAAAACACACTCGCACGACAAAAAAAAAAATTGCACCAGGCAACACCCTTTGAACCGGCACACAACAGCCCAAAAAAAACCGCCCTCCGAAACGCTTCTACCGCGCGGCGATACCCTTCGAACCGGCGCACAGCAGACCCAAAACCCCCCCTCCGATTTTGCGAAGTTCCTGTTGGGCCCGCGCCTTGCCGCCCAACTCTTTCCCAACACAGACAGACCGGCTGCGGGACAGCGTCACGCGAGACCCGCTCTTCCCTTTATAAAGAGTATAGATAATAAACAATGAGTTCAATGTTCACTGTGAGTACAATGTTCAAGTTGCTTCTCCCTCTTGTTCCTCAGGTCAGCACTCTTCCTCGCTCCCAGCTCCTTCACCGCCAAACCAGACAACGTCCTCTCCAAGCCAATCCCTCTCTAGCGCCGGCCTATCCAACTCTAGCGCGATAATGCTAGAACTCGAAATCATAATGCCGGTCCTTGAAGCACCATCATTGCCACCCTGAAGCAATGGTGACCTTCCCTTTCATCCCTTGACCTCGCTAACATAAGTGCCACACTATTTCTATACCACAAGCACAAACAGAATAAACTCTTGGAAGATGAATGCCGATCTCCCTCCTGCTACTGAGCACTTTCCAGATTAGTGCTTTCCAGGTAAGCTTCTTCTTCCCTGAAGCCTTGGACTACCTGATATCTCTCCTCTTCCCTCACTCTCTATGGTGCATCACCACCTCCAACTGGCTATGCCTACCACTCTCTCTCTCACTATAGCTATGGCAGCCTCACTCTCCAGATAAGCGCTTTCCAGATAAGCAATGCCGATCTCCCTCCTGCTGCTGAGCACTTTCCAGATCAGCGCTCTCCAGGTAAGCTTCTTCTCCGATCCATGCGGCCCAGATTACGTCGCAGCCAATGTGTGCCTAGACCCAGCAGGCCTTCGATGCTTCTGGAAACAGATTCTGAGCGTTGGATGTGTATCATTTGTGGCTGTGGTTGATTTCTGGAGACATCTTTGACTCTTGGTCTGCTATGCCCGGTAGGGCCTGACTGTTGACTTCCCTAGGGCTTAGACATGACTTCTCCAGGCTCTGGGTGACTCATTTGACCCTGACCCTAGGCCTAGGACCTGCCTAGAGGGCACAGAGATGACTTTTGACCACAGAACTTTGACAAAGCCAAGGGTTACGACCCAAAGACTTGTTCTCATGCTGCTGCTACAACATTTCCTTTTTCTTTTCGGAGTTTCGTCAATGCGCCCCCTCAAGGGTCTCCAACTAAGACGTGAACTGGAATGAAGGCCGTATTGACTGCCTCTCGAACCCCAGACCTGTTTAGGACTTCCAGTCTTCACTTAGTCATCAGAAGTGAAACGGATTTTCACCCTTGCGGTGACAGATGCAGATCCCAGGGCTCGATCCCTAGACCTCACCTTACCCGTGTACAGTATCAAGTCGTCCCCTGTGTGTGTTTGAACCCGTGATCTGTGTTTTGGTAGTTGACTGCTGCTTGTCGTAGGGCTGTGTAGCAGTAGGGGTTCGATCTGTAGATCTGTAGACTAGGGGGTCATAGTTGTGTAGAGTCCGTAGCTATAGGAACTCTGAAAGGTCAAGGTCGTAGCTGCTACAGTCCTGAAAGGTCAAGGTCCTAGCTGCTACAGTCCTGAAAGGCCAAATCCACAAACTTCCGGAAGGTCCGGAAGTGGCCTTTCAAGTTTCTTCTCACGTTATACACAGCAGACCAGAGGCAAGTGGGCAAGTGGTGAGTCCAACTTCGCTTAGTCAGCGGTACCCAGTCCCAGTCACACTTTGTACAGTCAGCAAGTACCATGAGGGACTGTGTGCACCATGGGCCCGGTGGAAAAGGGCAGACCAGCGACTTACAGAAGTATAAATCAAGAGGCAGCGTCCAGCCATTCATTCATTCCTGCCTAAGCCATGCGGAGGCGCTGCTCTAGCATCTTGTGCAAGGTGGTCTGCAGAGGCCTGAAGTCGAAGTGGGCTGAGGTGGAGTTAGTGCAGCCATAGCTGCTTGAAGTTAGTGGTAGTTGGCGGCCATAGCTCCCACAGCTAGCGATAGGTGTTAGTCAGAGTGTGCGGGCGTGTAAACGCACCCTAAAAATGAATGTATAGGAGTTATATTTCCGGCCAGATACAGCCAAAATGAGGGTGCGTTGTGTTCGGGAAAGACGGGTCCCCCTGTTCCCTGCCCTGCAGTTGTGTCGCTCTGCTGGACTTCGACGCCGCCAGCACCTGCCAACACCAGCCACCGGGCGTGACCCCGCCGGCCCCGCCGGCGCCCGCCAATGCCCGCCATCGCGGTTCCCTGCCATCGACAAGGTAAGGGACTTGGAGGGGGGAGAGAGAGAGAGAGAGAGAGTTCTTCTTCTTCTTCTTCTTCTTCTTTTCTTCTTCTTCTTCTTCTTCTTCTTCTTCTTCTTCTTCTTCTTCTTCTTCGTCACTTCTTCTTCTTCTTCTTCTTCTTCTTCTTCTTCTTCTTCTTCTTCTTCTTCTTCATCGCTTCTTCTTCTTCTTCGCACCAGTTTCGAGCCCCATTCCCCTCCCTCCCTAATCGTCAGGATCGCGCCCGATCGCTGGTCCCCCCCACCTGCCCCTATCACGCCCCTTGTGCTCCTTGCTCCCCGACTCCTTCCCCCCCGCTCTCCACACGCGCTCACCATCCCGATCACCCACCTGCGTCCTCCCGACGTCATTCTCACCCCCCCTTGGTCTCGCTTCCCGCTACCTTCCCACTCCCCCACCC
>BFEA01000032.1:3960735-3971275 GCA_003427395.1 Chara braunii
AGAGCAGAAGGGAGGAGGAGTCTAGGCATGGGATGGGAGGCTAGGACGGGAGGTGAGGGAGATGTCGGGATTAAGTCGGGAGGTCGGAACCAGGGGGTAGGGATACGAGACGCGAACAGAAGAGGGAGAGGTCGGGGCAAGATCGGGGGAGCAAGGGAAGAGAGGGAGATGTTCGTTTCACAAGTGAAATGCAGAAGAAGCTGGCAGAACAAATGAGAAGCCAACTCCATATGACTTATGGGAATCATCCTGGAGCCAACGGGCAAGCTGAACAAATGAACCGAGTGGTGCAGCATCTGTTGAGGCATTACATAAAGCCCAGTCTGGTTTGAGAAGTTACCTCTCATCGCCAGCCTCTACAACAATGTTGTGCACAGCACCACCGGACTCGGTCCGAATCAGTTGCACTTGGGGTGGAAGCCTAGATCTGCTCCAGACTTCCTCCTGCCTGACGACCTGCTGCAACTCCTGGAACCATTGAATTTGGTGCCCACTATGAGACGTTGTTGCAGCAAGTTGTCGAACATATCAAGAAATCTCAAGAAGCAATGATTGCTTCTGAGAACATGCATCGTCGACAGTCCATATTTCAAGTAGGGAAACGAGTCTGGGTTAAGTCTAGTGAGTTAGGGAAGGAATTCGGCATCTCTAGGAAACTAATGCCTCAATACCTTGGTCCCTGTGAAGTCTTGGATATTGTGGACAATGAAAAAGATGGTCCTTCATATGTGATTGGAATCCCTGGTCACCTACACACTTACCATGTGTCTCACTCCTCAAAGCAGTTCTCATCAAGGAGATCTATGCAGCCCCCAACCATGGATGGCCATGTGCACGTCAACGACATTTTGTAGCACAGAGACATGCCTATTCCTAAGCCTGTCGGCAGAGGAAGACCGTCGAAACCCAAAGGGAATACAGGGTCAGATTCAAGCATCACACAGATCCCAAAGAAGATCGATGGCTCACCAGAGAGGAACTAATTGAGCCAGCACCTCAGATTGTGGCGGACTATGAAAGAAGGTTGAAGGGGAAGGCACCTGCATAGAAGCATCTCAACAGACTTTTGAAGCTAAGGGGGATGGAATGTGAGGAATGTGTCCTCAAGGGCCCTTAGACAACATGCATATGTTCTGACTGTGGCCCCCAGCAAGCCTCGTGCCCGCCCTAAGTCAAGGCGGGCCTGAATATTCATGAGAGGCCCTTATCTCAGCATTTTTCCAATGTCGGTCTCAGACAGTTGTTGCATGACAGTTGGTCCCTACCTTCTTCCAGAGGAAGGAACTGTGCCAGGCAGTTGAGCCCAAGGCCCGGCTGGTTGAGCCTAAGGCCCATGCATTGAGCGGCTGACACATCACGAAGTGGCCACGGGCCAACAAGAAAGCAGCATTGTCGTTGTATCTACCCTGTGGCCCGGTGCAGATGCAGCAAACATTTGAAGCCTGGAAAGTCTTGGGTGTGCCCAACTAAAAGGGTCCAAGCCCGCAACTGTGAAAGTTGGCCTAGGCGCAAACACTGGGGCCCGACTGGAAGCTACTGGAAACTTCCACGGCCAGGCCCACAGAGTCCAACAGCAGCAACCTCTCCCATATACGGAGAAGGCTGGCCAGAGCTGGGCATTCTAGCCTAGGTGGGCATTGCGAACACGTTGTTGCGCTAGCAAGCGAGTGTTTGCATGCGCTAGCATGGGCTGGGGCGCGTGCGAGCACTGAGAGGTGAGGGCGTTGCAGGGCAGCGGGGCACTAGCGGCCATAGTCGGGCTGCAGGGCGTGAGGCAAAGGAGGGCGATAGGGGGTCTTCGGGAGGAGGCGCAGAAGTGGGTGGTCAGGGGGTGATGAGGGAGATGAGAGTACGTACCTAGTGTATGTGGTAGGTCGACATTGGTGTTGACGACATGTACATTGGTCTTCAAAGTCTAAGTGAGCCTGTTGCATGAACGTAGGTAGGATAGATAGGACAAGTAGAGTAGGCTGGGCGTTGGGCGCCAAACAGAGAGGAGCGACATTGAATATTGTGTTGGTGTGGCCTGAGGGCTTGAACACTGGCTCACAAGTTCATTGTATTGCTCTTATTTGGATGGAATATCGGTGCATTTGAGCTCTCTGCTTGTTGCATGACTATCTGGACTTCTGCGTGATTTTGCAACTTCGTTATCCGTATATCGCTCTCGCTCATATTCCTTGCAACAATTGCAAAGATTCATTTGTTTCCTTTCCTGCCGGTCTCGAGTGTGTCCATGACGTCCATGGCCCGATACTGGCCTGGTCCATCAGGAACAGGAAGTGGCTTGTGTGCGAGGCTTGTCTCTTTGACAAACCTGGCAACTCTAACTTTAGCATCCCTCTCCATACTTCGCCACCAGAAACGCTGCAACAAATTAGCATAAGCCTTCTTGAGCCCAACATAACCTGTAGCTTCATGGCATTCCCTCTCCATACTTGGCCACCAGAAACACTGCAACAGATTAGCATAAGCCTTCTTGAGTCCAACATGGCTTGTAGCATCATGGCATTCTCCTAAAAGTAAGCTTTGTACACTACTCGGGTACACAATCTTTCCTTCCCATTTTTCTTAGCAACAGCAATCTTTCCACCATCTTGAACTTCTCACACACCTTTCTATCTTGTGTAGTGAGTTGAGGGACGATTTCGTGCATAATATCGTCACCTTCGTAGGAATCTACCACCTTCTGACCTGCATGTCCTTCTAACCAGCGACCCAAGGAAGCCTGCCCTTCTTAACAATGCATCAGCTACCATATTATATTGCCTTTTGACATGCTTAAGAGTAAAGTCATACATATTTATGACTCGCATCCGTCTTTCGAGTGCATCAGACAGCGCGAGTTGTGTTTTGATCCATTGGAGTGTCTCATAGTCAGACCTCACTTCAAAATGTATGCCATGGCGATAGTGCTTCCAATGTCTCAGGTGCATTACAACTCCCTCTTATAGGTCGAGTTTGGCAGCTTCCAAGATGACATCTTTTTAGACATGTACTCTATCTGCCTCAACTTCTTCCCCTCCAATTGCTGTAATATTGTGTCTATCCCAGATTGACTAGCACCAGTTGTAACAATCAATGGCTTATCGGGGTCTGCAATCTTTAAGACTGGGTGCAGCGTCAGGGCAGACTTCAACTTCTTGAAAGCCAACTCACAGTGCTTACTCCAATCCCACAAGGCGTCAAGTGGAGCTCAATCAGTCAAGGGGACAGCTATACTGCTATAGTTCTTTACAAAAGGCCTATAGTAGTCTGTCATCCTCAAGAATGACCTGGCCTCACTCGCAGACCGAGGCCAGAGCCAGTCCCTAATGGCCACTACCTTTGCATCCTCCGGCCTGAAACCTTCAGACAAAAATTCATAACCCAAGCACAAGATTTTGGTGCAACCGAACTTACTGTTCTCTATATTAGTCTTATACTTGTGCTTCTGAAGTAAACCTACAATAATGTCCAAATGTTGTGCACGTCACGCCAGCGACTTACTAAAAATAAGAATACCGTTGAGATAGACAACTAAGAACTTTAGTAAGTACAAATGAAACTCTATTCATAGCATGTTGGAATGTCCCAGGTGCATTACAGATCCCAAACAACAACTGTGAACTTATCTAAGTCGTCATGAAACACTCAACTCATAGCATGTTGGAATGTCCAAGGTGCATTACAGAGCCCAAACGGCATCACCATAAACTCATACAGGCCATGTCTGGTTTGAAATGTTGTCTGGTGTTTATCCTCGGGTCTTATCTATATACGCTGATACCCAGACTTCATATTAATCTTACTGGAGTATCTACATCGCTACACACTATCCAAGAGGTCATCGATGCAAGGTAGGGGCTCTGCATTACGCACTGTGATATAATCAATCCAAATCCTTCGACCACCAGTACACCCGATGCTAAATGTACAAACCTAAATCTACAGTTTTGTCGAGCCTGAAAGTGACCGGTACCACCACATGGAAATTTGGAGGTTGTACAGGTACTGGCCTCTCTCAGATTCATGGCTGGACCTACTGTCGGCAGCTGCAATGAAGAGGAGGCTGCTGTTTCCACTCATCTGCCATCTCAGCCGACAGATCCATCCAAGCCTGGCCGTAATTACAGCCAGATACATCCAGGAAAGTGCTAGTGTGAGTATGCCCTTCACAAACAGGGGCTGACAGTCTGATTTGATTCTTCCCCAGCATACTCTTGTTCCCAAAAAAAAAAGAAAAAAAAGAAAAAAAACTTAAAAAACTTAAAAAGAAAAAAGAAAGGGCAGACTCACGCTACGACTCTTTCTACTAAGCTCTGGACGTCAGTGTGGGCAGGTCCATGGCCATAGTAGCAGTCAGATGCATTCAGGAAAGTGCTAGCCACAGTATGCACTTCACAGAAATGGGCTGACACTCCGATATGATTCCTCCCCACGTCGCAGAGCGGGTAAAAGTGACTTCTTGCATTGCATACTCTCTCCCAAAAAAAACAAAGAAAAAGAAAATAAAATAAAACATGAACGGGCGGAGTCGCGCTAGGACTTTTTCTACTAGCTTTGGACGTGATTGCCATCAGATTCATCCAGACGAGGCCGCTATCGCAGTCAGATACATGACGTAACTGCTAGCCACAGTATGTGGTAAATGTACATTGCCTGGAGATTCAGCTCATTTCAGTGCCCACCTCTCACAGGAATGAGGCGAGCACTGACATGAGTGAGGGCACACTCACACTAGCCCTTTTTTCCAATGCTCTGGGCATGATTGCCATCCAATTCATCACGGCCTGGTCGTATTTACACTCAGATAAATTTAGGAAAGTACCAGACAGAGTGTCTCGCATTCGTTTGTTTTCGCTTTTCTGAAACCCGTGTCTCGTCCATGCATTTGTTCCCACATGCACAGACTTCTTTGACGAAAACCAACAGTCCATTTGCCCCTTTCGGTTGGGCCCACCAGCTTCCTCCCCCATTGCACTGCCAGGCCTTCCCTGAGCCCCAAAATTTCTGGGGTGGGGACAAGTCCATTTTCTGCAAGGTTGGGGCATGTACTAAAGGTTTAAGGTACCCCCCCTTCTTAAGCATGCACAAACTGGCACACCATAAGGTGAAGTACTCAGCCTGATCCATCCCTTGTCAATCTGTTCCTTCAGTTGACTATGGAGCTCAACTAATACTACTGGAGACATCCTATAGATCCTACCTTTGGGAGTCTTAGAGCCTGGGACAATTTCTATCGCATGGACAACCTCCCTATCCACAAATCCATTTAGGTTCTTCTTGACGGTGTGGATACTTGGCGATGACTCGATCTATCTCTGGAGGGGTCACTACCGCCTCCCCCTTTGGAGGCACAAATACTATAAACATACCCTCTTCCTTGTTCTGCCTGTAGTAATTGTAGAAGGCACTAACACAAAAACATCCATAGCAATCTTCCAACTTATGACGGTTATACTTCTTCAGAAGGACTTTCCTTCCCTCAGGGAGGTCATATATCATAGTTTTTACGGTCCATTCAGCACTCACAAAAAGAGGCTTGAGTGTAATCTTGCCTTTCCCATGGGAGAAGTACACACTACTTCCTCGATGCAGTCTTTACCACTATTTGCTGCTTGTTGGCTGAAGTAGATGCCACAGGTCTACTTAGCTGTTGCACCTAGTCCCCTAAGTCCAATGTATAAACGCAAGCCCGACTAATATAAATGTGTGCAAACCCAATGTCTGCCAGTGCCCCTGCTTTGCAGCCCCCTACATCAACTCACTATAAACAACTCTCCTTTAGGACCCTCTGCTATAGTTACCCAAGAATCCCTGAGAGCTTTGTATGCAAATTCTAACTCTAGCTCTTTTAGGGATTCAGTCAGGTCGCCCTTCGGGACATCTGTTAAAATTGGAACGATACAGAGAAGATTAGCATGGCCCCTGTGCAAGGATTACTCGCATAAATAGAGAAATGGTCCAGATTTATAAAAAAAAGGATTCAGTCAGGTCGGGAAAAGCAGAGCATCTCCTTGTTAAACCGTGGCTGAGGAGTAACATCAAGGTCAATAGCCAATGTCATCACATTCTGAGAGGCTGAGAGAGTGTTGAGCTGGGTCGAGACTACTTTACCTACCTCTACAGGCTCTGGCTTGTGTGGTTTTCTGGACTCCTTTTCGAACAGCAATACTTTATGTGCCACATCTCGCAGCATCTCATATACGCACCCAAATAGTGCTGGTCTTCCCAAATGCTCTTTGCGACCCCTCCCTAACCCTTCCTAGAAGTCTAGGAGGCTTGGGCTTTCCTTGACCTCGTGCTGACCTTTTTGAAGGGCCAGTTTTCTTAGCCTTCCAGGCAGCTATGACTCCTCCCTCCAAAGCAACCCCCTTGCGGCGTCCTGTCTGGTCTGTGCAATGTAGGGCTGGAACACTATCCACTTCCTCCTAATTCCCATCTTCAACTATGTACTGGAGATATCCTCTCTTATTCCAACCCTGGGGCAGTCTCTTCTTCACTGCTACTTATCTGCCCCATACCGCACTGGCATTCCTAAGCTTTGCCTCTAAGTCTAGAGCATTCTTGCTAAGGGAGGTGAAGGTATTCCTCTGTGTAGTGGCCTCATCGACTAGCAGTCCCTTAACGTTCTCAGATAGCTGGTCAGTATTTCAGGGTCATACCGGAATCCTGGCACCTTCGTAAGCTTCTCAACCTTTTTGGTCATGGCATGGATATCCTTATACTTACGAGACTCTGACATCTTGAGCTGGTTTGCTGCTTTCTGAGCCTGCCTCTGGCCGTGGAATTGGTCTCTACTAGGCACATAAACTGATCTAGCATGATGTTCTTGACCCATTCTGCTAAGTGATGCCCAGATCCATCTTCTGTTATCTTGCCATCTAACCAAGAAGTTGCAAGGCCTTGCAGGAAAGAGGATGTGACTATAACATCCCTCTCAACAGGCGTATCTTTCACCCTCTCAACAGGCGTATCTTTCACCTTCACGGACAGAGCAACGGTGTCGTTTTCACATCCCCTGCCAAACAGGATGTTGCCACTCCATATATGTCCGCCGGACATATACGTGCAACTGCCTGGTGGCAACTGAACTGTCCCGCCGATTAGAAAGTCCCGCTGGAGACTACTCCTTGCATCCTTGGTAGGACAGGCCCGGGAACAAGGATGTTGGCTCGTTAAAATAGCGTCAGGGGCAGTGGTGGTTCAACACTACACCCACACACACAGACAGACACAGGCACATGAGAATTGAGTCCTCCAGCCAGCGGGCCAAACCATTTTGAAACGCATGCACACATGCACACACAAAAAAAAGTAAAAAGAAGTACATTTTTCTGTGATCAGCCCCGACCATTCAGGAATGTACAGAAACCAGCACATGGACAGACAGACGCCGATCTGGCACTATATCCCATTCTGAGACACCCAGGAAACTTTGTAGGCTCTTGGCATATCAGTCGAGGCCCACATGCATACAGGCACCCAGACAGATGGAGTGACTGGCCAACAAAGGGACAAATATATAGACAGCCAGATGGCAACAGATGCCAGCTGCCAACAGTCCGACAAACGTACAGACAGACAACAGATGGACAGACAAATCAACTGCCAGTCCAACAGACAGAATGACAGGCTGACAAACAGACCGATCTACAGACAGGCAGACAGCTCAACCGACAAACTGATACATGGACTGCCAAGGCAGACAGAGTGACAGGCCAACAAACGGACGATATACAGACAGACAGACAGCCCGTCAATCTGCAGACAGATCAACTACCATACCGACAGGCAGACACACATACGGACAGGTAGACCACCAGAAAGGCAGACAGAGTGACAGACTGACAAACAGACAGATATACAGACAGATATACAGACAGATATACAGACAGATATACAGACAGATCAACAGACACGTCAACTGCCAGACGCAACAGACAGACAGACAGATCGACAGACCCATCAATCAAACAGATGGGCGCATGGACAGTAGAGGTGGATGGACAGAGGGACAAGCATGTATAGACGAACCGACAAGCCACTGGCTGGCTGACTGACAGACACAGAGACAAGCAGGCACACACGCTGCCATAGTCAAAGAAAGACAGACTGTCGTACTGGCAGACATAGGTAGGCCTACAGAAATGCAGTTGGGCGGACACACAGAGGGACAGACGGACATTTTCAATCCCATTAACAAAATGTGTGATTACATTCATAGACAAGTTCTCATTAGCTAGACAATAGAAAGTTTTAGTAGGTTGGTCTAGTATTCAAAATTACAAGAAAGAGTAGATGATAGCTTTTTTAGTTCTGGAAGCTTTCATGATTGATGTGTTTTGCATGCTAGATCTTCTACTTTTTTATGTGTTCTTTGARAGTGTTTTAATCCCTATGTTAGCAAACACGTAGACAGGCAGATTAGAAGGTCGGCAGGCAGGCAAGCGTGCAGCCCAGTGAGCGGGAGGCCAGATGGCCAGATGCGAAAGCCAGTGGGCAGGGAACAGGCAGGAAGACAAGCACGCTGCCAGACCAACAGGCATGAATACATGCAGGCAGGCCAGCAGGCAGGCAGGCTGGCAGGCTGACAGGCATGCAGACTGATAGACAGGCATCCAGGCTGGTAGGCTGGCAGGCCGACAAGCATGCAGGCTGGCTTACAGACTAACAGGCTGGCAGACACGCACGCTGGCTGATAAACAAGCACGCATGCAGGTTGACCGACATGCAGGCGGCCTGCAGGCAGGCAAGCTAACAGACTAGTGTGACCGAGTGACAGAATGACAGGAATCCATGCAGCACTGACAGATTGATGGGCTCCGAACTGACAGACTAACTGCCAAACAACAGTTAGACAGCCTAGCTGACGGAGTCACCAGACACACAGGCAGGCCACAGGATGACAGACTGACAGACCGACAGGCTGACAGACAGGCAGGCATGCTGGCAGAGCAATGTGACACAGACAGACAGCAATGCATGCAGCCTTACCGACAGGCCGATGGACTGGTAACTGGCATACTAACTGCCAAATTGACAGCCTGACAGACTGATTGACAGTTCTAAACGCCCTTTTTGCACTGGTGTATCCATCCACCAGTGCTTGCCCACAATAGTAGTTGAAGCACCCGATCCCATTCCGACCTTGATCCATGAAATCATTCCGACCTCGATTCGTGAAAGTGTCTTACGCCATATGTACTACGCACACGCTATAAAGTAATTGGTAACTCATCAGGCTCATAATCTGAATGTTGTAGGTTTTGATCTCTACCTCTATAGATTTCGTGGAAACCAGCTACTCTCCTTCATCGGCCTTCCCTTCCCTTGCAGCGGCCGATCAGGATATCATGTAGTAATAAGCCTCGAGCAGCAGGCAAATAACAGCGGCTGTCTTTTTTTGCCCCTTTGTTGTCGTTGGCTTAAGAAGATCAAAGGAAACAGCACAAGAGAGAGCTGAGATACTGCGGCTGCCATCCAGCAGCCTAGCTCAGTTGGTAAGGCACTCAAGTGGCATTCAGGAGGTCCTGGGTTCAATCCCCATTGGCATGTACCTTCCTGGGCATGCTTGGCGCGCGCCACCTAGAGATAGCCCGTTGGTCCCCCCAATTGGCATTAAAAAGCAGTCTCTGCTGATGTTCATAGAGGGAGGGGTAATCGGGGAGGCACAGCGATTGGCCACTCAGATGATGCTCGGTCCCTCTGCTACCGGCTGTCCCCTGGCCGGTGTGGGGATTCCCTGAAGGGGCTGAAAAGGCCACCCGATGTCAGATTAGACACAATATTGAATTTACCTGGGCTGGTTAGTCTGATGATAATACCTCAAGGCCATCGCCCTTTCGAAAAAAAGATTCTGCGGCTGCTCGAGGTATCATGTAGTCATAAGCCTCGAGGGGCAGGCAAATAACGGCGGCTGTGTTTTTTTCCCCGTTAGTTGTCGTTGGCTTCAAAAGATCAGCGGCTGAGATACTGCGGCTGTTTTTCTGTCGTTGGCAAATAATGGCGTCTGTTTTTTTTTCCCCAAAACGAACAGAACCTTATGGTTACGGCTCCTTTTCCATTCTGGGGAGTGTCAGTCCGGTTCCTATTCCACCGGCAAGTCAGGAAACTTACGTAGAGAACTCACCCACGCTCCTCCCTTTTATGGGAGGAAGGATTGAAGGACGGCATTGATTACTTCCGCGGGAAGGATGTACCACCCTTCACCACTGCCTAAGTTAGCAGCATCTAATTACTCGTCCTGGGATACTGCACTATTGTACATGTCTATCATTAACTTAACTGCGATCTACGAGTGGGGGTCATTCCTAGCTTGTACCTCTCAGCTATTTGGCAGCCAAATTTAATAAGAGTACAGCCGGCTATGACGGCTGTTTCTGTCCGCCTAGCGTTATCAAATTTTCTTTCTGAAAAAAGGGGGGGAAACGGGGTTGCTGAGGAAAGAAAAAGGGCACATGAGGGGGAGTTGAAGGCAAAGGATGGCTGGTTACAACGGGGCCTGAGGGTGCGGAGGACAAGTTTACGTTACAAGGGGGGGGGGGGGGGGGGGGGG
>BFEA01000032.1:3975732-3995383 GCA_003427395.1 Chara braunii
CTCTCTCTCTCTCTCTCTCTCTCTCTCTCTCTCTCTCTCTCTCTCTCTCTCTCTCTCTCTCTCTCTCTCTCTCTCTCTCTCTCTCGCTCTCTGTGCTTGGATTTTTTGTTGCCGACGCGGACGCGGAAAGAGCTCAGTGAGTCTCTGAGAGTGCGATGTCGATGGGCGCCGACAAGTGATCGGCAGGCGGTAGGCGACGTGCGCCGACCAGTTGGCTAACCGCCCGATCAAAGAGCCAATCACTGTAGACACTGTGGCTGACGTAACCAGGGGACTCGAGACAAGCTACACGCTGCTAGATGGCAATTACCTCTGCGCTGTGTATCGGCAATCAACTCATTATATTTTTTTTAGTTAATTAATTAATTTAGTTCATCCAGAGGCCTGAAAAGAGGGTCGGAAGTCTATTAGCGGCACCTAGCCTGGAAGAGCTACCTACCCCTGCACCTTGCTCATAATCATTAATCATTAATCATTAGTAGCCCCCCTCCTCACCACTCACCCCTCCAATCAAGGTCTGATCAGCAATCGTCCATCCCCGGTCAGCCTCAGCTACACCGCACAGCATCCCGCTTTAGAAGAAAACAGGCCCGCTTTTATAGTTCGCGCTACTCCTGGGAACAAAGCAAGCAGCACATCAGTCGGACGAACGATGGCGACGACGGCAGTGCACGGGTGCCACGTGGCAAGCAATTCCCGCCATACACTTGGCCGATGAAGTCTGCGTCCCGCAGGCATCTCGAGGCCAACGGCCATGGAACAAACAGACAGCTAAACGACAAAAGACGGTCGTGGGAATCGAGAACCGTTACATCACAAGGACACCACACTTGGCCCGTCCTGCCGTGCCTCGGCCCAGACGATGATGGGCCTCGCCGCACCACTCACCAAATGTGCAAAATGAGAACGAATCTTCCGCTAAAACATCGGAAGATACACGGCCTTAACTTCGGTGAGTGGTGCGGCGGGGGCCTATGCGTCACCAAAAAATTCCGGACTCCCGCGCAAGGTCGCCTAGAGGAGAGTGCGGCAACGACCGACGAGCGACACGAGATGGATGGGCGAGAGCGAGCGACAACCGTCGACAGCCAGTGACAATGGCCGATAACGAACGACAACGATGAACGACCGGCAGACACCGATGAGCGACACGAGTGAGCGGCGCGTGCCGGGTCGAGCTGCGCCGCGAACTGTCCGCCCACTGTCGCACAGTGCCGCCCCGTCGATGGCACTTGCCTCAGTGTCCTGGGCGGGGAAAAGGGCCGGTTAGGGGGCTCTAGCGAAGAAAGCTACATCCAGGCCCATCGAGCGGGCTGAGGTAGAGCCTGGACAGTCTGGCACCCCCAACAAAATTGACCATAACCGAATGAGGTAGAGCCTGGACAGTCTGGCACCCCCAACAAAATCGACCAAAACCAAATACACCACTAAGGGCCTACTACCTGGTAGTAATTGTATCCTTGCCATCCGCCAAGCACTAACCGGCCAAACTTGGCATGAGGAAAACCTGTCAGAACTTTTGGTGAGTTTTTTTTTTTTCCTTTGGAATGGTGAGTTTTTTCATCATCTGCCACAGAGTAAATCCTTGTGACCCCTTGTGACTGCTTCTGACCCCTCCACAAAACAACTGCTTGATGAGTTCTCAGCCTTGCAGCTGGAGATCCAGCCAACAAAACCTTTTTAACTTTTCTATGAAAGTATATCATGGCGAGTAAGTGCAACCGCAACCACGCCTCCAACTTCACGATTTTCAATTGTTTCAGTCGACACACAGCCGCCACGGATCCATGGATGGCAACTAGTGTGGTAGGCCCTGAAGAGGATCCTACAACTCATTCAAAGCAAGTGGTTGAGGGAAGGATATTTTGGGAATTCCCCAAACAGGCAGGCTCTGTAGCAGCCCCACTTTCCGGATCTGGGGAGGGGTAGGCTGGACCACTACCCCTTTCGGAATCCTCCGGGATCCCAAAAGGGGTAGACAATGGAGCAACCCCACCTGCACTTTTCCAAGTCCACCACCAGTGGCAGCTTCATGGCGTAGGTTTTGAGCTTTTTCCAATGTGGCAAAACTATGGCCATGAGATTTTCAGATAGCGTATAGATTGAACGGCCCATGCTTGAAAAACATTGAAAAAAAACAATTAAATCAGCTGCTAGTTGAGGGAATTTGCCCCGGCTGGAGCTTGTTAACCCCTACATTTATCCTGTCAGAATCTACAGGTCATGCATGTGGCTGTCTGTACCACGCAGGTCAGCTCTCAGGCTGCAATTGGGGGGATTCACAGGTCTAGGATATGGAGCCTTACCTACTCGGGGATTTCCAAACTCTGGAATATGCCTGTGCATGCTCAGTTAGTGATTTACAGCGGGAAAAAAGGGGTAACTTCAGTAGAGTCATAAAAACGAGTTATAATTGCACTATGGGGCAAGATACAGTTGGCAATTGCATTTTGGGCACCCTACCTGGACAGAAAGCTGGGTCGTATACATTGCCCAAACTGCAATTCGAAACTGTATCTTGGCCCATAGTGCAATTATAACTCATTTGTGTGACTCCGGCGTAGTTTCCCCCCAAAAAAAGTGTGGGTAGGCAGAGACCTGGCCCACTAAATCGCATAGGGAGTAAGCTAGGGTAAGCATTGGGGCCACACCCGCACTTCCTTGTTCCCTTGAACTTAATATCTGAGTTAAAAAAAAGGGCCTTGTGTAGATTTTGGTTGATTACTTACAGACAGACCTCCCTTTCAAATAAAACCACTACTATCTCAACACCCAAAAAACGTACATACGTTCTATTCAACTTACCTCTGAAAAACGGCTCTCCAGAAATCGCTGATTTTTTTCCGAATTACAACGTACGTGTTTTGTATTCTTTCAATTAAAAAATAATAATTAAAAAACATCCAGAAAAAAAAGTAGGTTGTTTTTCCGGGCGCCCGGGCACCCAACTTGTGCCCGGATACACGCCCGGGTGCCCGGCTGAGCATGACCCCCGGGCAGGGTTCTGGGCAGCCCTAGCGCAAAAAAAAAAAAAAAAAAAAAACGGAAGTCAAAAAATTCCAGAAAAAACATGTGTTGTGTAGAATTGCAATACAAACAACTTTTGGCTGAGGGTCACATCAGAACTCCTCAGGGAATCGGAGATAAAAAAACAATAACAAAATCACACTAAAGGACCCCTCTTTAATCACTCTTAGCCCCTTTAAAACCAATTTACACCCCCCTTTCCCCCCCTTGACAGCCAACTCTCAAAAAATGAAATTTGGGGTCCTCTGGGAGAGCGCAGAAAGGTAAAAAAATATATATATATTTTTTTTTTATTAATTTTTTTGCACGCCCGTGTACCCCGGGCGTCACACCCGGGTGCCCGGCCAGGCATGAAAAACTTCCTAGGAAAAATATATATATTGTACAGTTTTGCAAAACAAACAACTTTTGCATGAGGGTCATGTCGAGATTCACAACCAAATTCAAGAAAAAAATATAAAAACGATAATAAAAATATTATTTTACGACAGGGACATTTTGTTTTCTAATTTCTTTATAATTTTGATTTTTTTTTTAATGAAAAAAAACTATGTAAAAATGTGCAATACGAATAACTTTTGCCTACGGTCGTGGCAAAATTCCTAACCAAATGCGAGAAAATGAGGGTGGTACTATAGGCTCCTGCAAAGTTATGCCCCAAAAATTGAGTTGGCCTCCGTGTCGTTTTCCACTGGTTCAGTTGGGGGTGGTCCCGTCGCCACTGGTCCAGTCCATGCCAGGACTGGGTCTCGGCCTCTAGGCGCATCACTCTTTTTTCGGTTACCTAAAACCATAATTCGCTAAATGCATTTTTAGTCTTCCCTTTTTCCTTCTTTTTATTTTCTTTTCCGACGCTTTCCCCCCTTTTCTTTTAAAAGTGACCGTCACTTTTGCACCTACCCAGAACACAATTATAGGAGCCGATGTGCAGTTGAGAAAAACAAATCGACTATCGCTATCCTACTTCTGTGCTTAGCCCAGATCATGACCATCGGGGCCGAACGCGCAGCTAACCGTGCTACCCCCTTTTCTATCACGCTAGGCAACCCCGACGGTCACTTCGGCTACGGGGCGGCACAATGTAAGACATGGAATGGAACCTGTGAGGTACCGCTGGGAAGCCCAATATCTGGGCGTGTCAGTTCCACACGACCCTGCGGACTGGTACCAGGATTACAGCGGTAAGTAAATGGATGGACTGGTACACAGCGGAGGGCAGGGACACCGCGCCCTCCGACATGATACCAAACCCCCGCCCAACGTCCCCCCGCTGGGCCAAAACGCAGTAGTCGATCAGTATAAAATAATAAGAGTTGCGAACTCCTTCACCCATTTCTATAGCAAGCAGCGACGATATCTCTCATCGGGATCCTGCGCTAGCTTGTCATCTTGCTTTCCCACACCACAACGTCTTCTTTCTTTCTCCCTTCGCAACGCGCAGTAGTTCTGCATGACTTGTGTATTAACTCTCCTCTCTCTTCACTTAGTAATTCAGTTTTCTTGTTCCCAAGCCGTCTTTTCATCTCTATTCTGTTGCGGCGTACCTCTTCTCCTTCTTCTCACACCATGCCTGAGACACGTAGGGGACAGGGAAGGGGGAGAGGCGGAAGAGCGGGAAAGGCTCGTGAAGGGCCGCCACCTCGTGCAAGGCGTGAGTATAGCTCAGAGGAGAAAGAGGAGGGGGTCCGAGGATATGGTTATACAAAACCATACCCACGCCACTCACTTGCTAGTTGGCATGAGAGAACCCCATCGCCGATGAAAATGGAATATTTCCAGAAAAAGTTTGAGGCGCTCTATGACGCTCCCAGCACCTCCTCTCCTCCTTACTCCCCCAGGGTACCCGCTACTCCCACGACAAGCAGACTCCTAGTGACTGTACCATCACATTTTATTCCGTGTACCGTTTCTCCCTCTTCTTATCTTAATAACTGCATTCTTCTTTGCATCTTCTTTCTTATTTCCTTACTTCAGATTGAGTTCATCGTTGTCTTCTACATCCTGTATAAGCGCGATTTTCTCTCAAATTTCTGAATCCTTCTCTTTTCTTGACTTTTCAGTCCATTCCATAACGTTTCTGGCTTAAGAGTTTGAATACCTCAAGGCCAGGGATGCAGGTTCCTCGTGAACCAGACCACTTGTCGGCCACCCAACAAACTTAAGAAGGATTTCTCATTTGCTGCTCATTTGACTCGCCACTGGACTTTTTCAGAAAGAAAATTACCTTGTTCCTTGTCTTGATAGACAATGACAGTGATGTCAGGGATATTGCCCAAATGATATAAACATTGAGGACACTTACTCTATTCTGCTTTGCTGGAGATAGGGTATACCAAACCCTTTTTCTGTTCTTTGACCTGAGTGAGACGTCTTCTCAACTTCTCAAGCAACTCAGGGGATACCAAACCCCGTTCCTTTCCTCTGGTCTGAGCGAGACGTATCCTCACTTCTCAGGTAAATAAAGGGGGATACCAAACCTCTTTTCTTTTCGCTGGCCTTGGAGCTCTTTGAAGTGTCCGCATGATCCTGCAAAACAGCCAGTCCCACAGTCCCAACATACAGACTCTCTGACAAGCAGTCATCAAACAGTAATTAAATAGAAATAAATAAATATAGAAACCCATAATAAAATTGTAAGTAAACATAAATAGTTCTTCACACCTAAGAGTTATTGATTGTCTTGGTTTTGGCCCACCACTGACCAAGAATGACAGACCTCCCGTCAGTCTGACATACCTCATTCGGCCCGCCTCAGGCCAGGACCAATCAGACCATTTGTCTTGATGGGCCCTTTAACCTGCCTCCAAATCAGGACCACCATACCCACTACTCGAGTATGGTGACTTTTTGGCACTCTCGCCAGGACACCCAGATTATAACGGGTTTGGTCACCCTATTATAGCAAACCTCCCGTCAGTCAATCTGTCTCGTATCCGGATCTGACCACTGCGGTCGGGGACCGGCTCACCCACCAGTTTTTGGCCTAAGGCGCTGACTGCCCCGCCCAGATTTTTGAACGTGGGACTCGGTCTAACCACAGTTCCAAACTCTGGCGAACCTCGCTGGGTTGCATCCTCTAACTGCGGTAGGGATCCAGCTGATCCCTTTTGACCTCACAGGCCAGACCCCAGAGTCTTAGCCTCAGCCAACTACGAAATTCGACATTCGCGTCGGGGACCTGCTGACCCCACCAGATTGCAACGTGTTGCAGTAAGGCTCTGGTTGGCCCCGACAAGCAATGCATCTTTAGGTTAGAGAAGAAAATCCCAGGCACAGACATCCAAACAAACATCTCATACCCACAGTCAGTCAGTCTATGCCCCAGATAGCAGAACAAACATTTCTCAATAAACGTCCCTTCTCAAGAGGCACTGAACAACAACAAACAACAACTGAAAATGCACTTCCTTGAGGCCTCACTTCAGCCTTAGGAGATGCAGAGTGCTGATCCCAGAGAGATCCCTTCCCTCATCTAAGAATGTTCCCAAAAGACTTCCCGTCAGCCTCAAGGAAGTATAGAAATACTGACCCCAGAGAGGTCCTTTCCCTCATCTGGGACAGAAGATAGGCGACTTAGTCACGAAACACGAAGTCCCTATGCTGACAACTCTCTGGTTAAGCAAGACCGAACTTTTTTATGCCTATCTTCCTGATAGCTCTCTTGGACAGGCAACTTACTCAGAAGACACGAAGTCCCTCCACTGACAACTCTCTCGTCAGGTAGAGTTGAACTTCTTGTATGCCCGTCAGATTTTCTCCTAATCATGAGATCAACACTGGTTATTCGTGTACCACAGCCACGAGTTCTCTGAACTTAATATCACTGAAACTGCACTTTACAGTTACTCCCTACTCAGGAATTTGATGTTCGTGGATCGATTGCGGCCCAGTATTTATGACGCTTTGATCTTATTGTCTCTGTCACTTATAGAAACAATAAAGTCAGTTCAGATGCAGAATTAAATACAGATCACCTGAAAATTTCCTCTCAAGTCCTCTGTGACAAAGTCTGACATGCTGAAAATTGATATACAAAATTGACAATGCAAGAGTAGTCAGGGTCTGCTGAAACTCTTGTCCTTACAGTGCCTCACTGTCTCACTATACTTATTTCGGTTTTATGAAATTGCTCTTTTACTGGATGATTGACTTTTATTTCCCTTCTTTGTAATCATTGTAGGGACCAAGTCAGAGTCTCTGAAGATAAACTTACGAAGTCTTGACCCTGACACCATATCATGAACTCTTGAACCATCCATCTCTGATATCTCATAGACTTTGTCTTCTGCTTCAACTGTAATTCTGTAGGGACCGAGCTATCTAGGCTCCAATCATTTGGTCCACTGAGTCTCAAGAGAATTGTCGAATAAAAGAACAACGTCTCTAACCTTAAGTTTCTCCTTTCTTATATATATCTTCTTGTTCCATCTCTCTTTATCTGATAGTCTGTTGATTGTCATTCTCTCTGCGACCTTCATTACTGTTTGGTCAACTTCTGATATCTGTCTCATTCTGATTTGAAAAAACTTTGAAATAGAATATTCTTAGTTACTCTCTTGACTTGACCATGTTCTGATTATACTTTCAATAGGCATAGTTGCATACCGACTATACCACTGAGTGAATGAAGCATAATCAGTAGTTCTCTTGACAGTGATGTTGTCAACACAAACTGCAACTCTTAATACCTTCCCCCAATTACTAAGGTTCCCTTCACACCACTTAGCCAATGAATCATTCAGCGCTCTGTGACCCCTCTCAACAGGTGTGTTTGTTTGAGGATGATAAGTAGTCATATACCGAATTCTAACACCTAGTCTGAGAGTGGTTCTTCTTACAATCTCATTTCTGAATTCAGACCCTCTGTGTGAGACAAACTCTCTGATAAAGGGATACCTAAGATATACTTTCTTTATCCAATCAGCCACTTGCTCGACTGTCTTCCTCTTCAGGGCCTTTGCCTTAACATATCCTGAAAAATTATCTCTCATGTTCAGTATATATCTCATACCACCCTTGCCTAGGGCATGGTGATGAGATCCAAGTGAACTCGGTTGTCTGACTCTACCAGGAAATAAAGGCTCAATCATCATTGTCGTAAACCTCTTCTGATATAACACACACGACTTACAGAATCTGTAAATTATGTTTCTCATGCCAGACCTGAAGTAGAGTTTAACTTTCTTAGAGTAGGTTGTTTCCGCAACTCTATGACCACTAGCAACCCCTCGCGCAGAGCAACAATTATTTCTAGTTGTCTTTCTCTCCCACAGACAACTGTTAGTGGAGGTAAGCCTCCTTTGTTATCCACAAAGAGGTGACCTCCTTTTAATCTAAGCTTTTTTCTTACGTTTTTGCAGTAATGATCCGTTAAACATTTTTTTTTCCATCTTCTTCTTAATCTTTCGATAAATTTTATCATATTCCTCAAAGATAAATAATATCTCTTCCTCTTTTTTCTTACCATCTTCCTCATTCTTTGAACCAGAACTCTCTCCCAGTTCATGTGCATCCACAACCGCTGCATTGACCCTAGCATACCAATCATTTTGTTGTTGTCCTTCTACTTTTTCAAGAATTAATTCATAGATATAAGCATCAGAGATTTCTCCCCAACTGTCTCTCTCTTCAGGCCATAAGCTCCACTTGTAAGAGTTTGGAGCCTTATAGTCTTCGTCGTCTTCCTCATTTAAGAAGTTATCAACATAGGCAGATTCTTCAATTGACCCATCAACATTCTCATTTTCTTTTTTTCTCCATTCAATTCTGCTTAGGCCATCTGCTCGATTTTTCTCAGTGAGAATCTTTTCCAATTTAAAATCAAAAGTTCAAATGAAGACAATCCACTTGCTTACTGTTGGATGTACTTGTTGATGTTTTTTAATAACATCTATCACAGCAGATGCATCAGTCCTCATGATGAATCTCCTTCCAATAACATGGTGCCTGGAACACCTAAGATAGTGGATAATTACCAGTAGCTCCTTCCTACATTGAGTGTAGCCTCTCTCTATACAGTTTAAAGTTTTACTCTCAAATCTTAGAGGTCTCTTTTTGCCATTCTCATCTTTTTGAATGAGTACACCACCAAGGGTTATTGGTCCTCCATCTGCCTCGATGACGAAGGGTCTTCCTTCCTTATCATCGTTAAAAAATACTTCCACCGCTACTCATTCATCTTCTAATTTTTCTTGTAAAATCTCAGCAGCAGACTGTCTTTTCTCAGTCCATGATAAGTCAGACTATTGTCTTACCATCTCTCTTAGAGGCTCTGCAAGGGTAGCAAAATGAGGAATGAAAATCCTCCAAAACCCACAAACGCCCAAGAAGCTTCTGACGTATGTACTCGCTTGAGTAGCAGAGACCAGTTCAAAATTTCATTTATCTTCTTGAGGTCAGGACTCCTACCCTTGGAGAAACATCTAAAGCCCAAGATGATAACCTCTGCTTGAAAGAGAAGGGACTTTGGTCCACTGGCAGTCATGTTATATTTCTGAAGTCTCTCTAGAAGCATCTTTACTCCTTCAGCATATTCCCAAACAAACTTTCTGACTCCATCAGGGACCATAGTCTCATCTCTTACTAGAGATCCTTTCACAGGATTATTATCAATATAAGGGTTGGTTATCTCGGGTGAGATATCCTGCATGACTCGTATGATATCCCTTTGAACCACTGCCACACTATTGGTCCAATCCTGAGGTACCACGCACATTTGAATGAGGCCCCACGGCGTGTGCATGACAGTCATTGGTTGGCTAGTGAGATCAATGAGAAACTGATCATAACTAGAATATAAATAAATTAAGGAATAAATGCATCGATCAACAAAGGATTCAGAAATAAAATCAGCATTAGGGAGACTACCTGCATCACATACCGTTACTGAGTTGAGTTTTTGAAGATTCTGTATCCATCTCAGTTCACCCCCTGGTTTTCAAAAACAAAACCAGTGGTTAGCATACGGTCCATTAGTAGGTTCAACAACATTGAAAACAGTCTTCTTGTCAAGATACTTTACTATCTCTGCTTCTTCTTTCAGGGCATACTTAGTCGGTCTATCATTCCATGGAATATGATCAACTGTCCAATTTTTTTTCCATTTTGATCATATCCACGTCCAACCGCCCTCTCTCCTAGTCATTAAAGGAGAATGCTCTAGATAATTCTTAACACACTTTGAAGATGTATTATTTATCTTTAGGCAAGATAAATTGATATGACCCTACCTTTATTGTGTCAAACTTTTCCCTAGTAACGTTGTTCCCCAATTTTGCAAATTCCTTTAATGCTTTAATAATTCTCATTTCTTTCTCAAGTGCTTCATCATAATCCTTTTCGATTAGGACGGTCACTGAATTCTTCTCTACCCCCTTGGGCTTGTATTTTTTTTTTGACTCAGTGACCATTTTTCTAAGAAAAGATGAGTTGATACAAACTTTAATTTCATTTTTTCACCCTTAGCATTTTCTACAGTCTTCTTAAATGCTTCAATCTGCCCATCTTAATCTTTGAGTTTGTTAAAAACTTTCATCATCTTTGAAATCTGATTAATATCGACTAAAACTTCCTCTTTGACATCCTGCTTGCATTTTCCTTTTATCTTCCTTATCTTCTCAATAGATTATTCTCTTCTAATTGAGTGAGTTGATACCTTATGCTTATGATAAGTGGAAGTACAGACCATAAAAGTCTGTTCCTGTGCAGTTTCCGGATCCTGCAAGCCAATCCAGGATGACCCCTCATCACTGAAAAACTGGACAACTTTCTTCCTATGTAAGAATGAAGTGTCCAAGATACAACCATGGTTTAGATATGGTACCACAAATCTCAGTAGTTCAACTGACATCATCCCAACCTTGATGGACAAATTGTCAATAAACCCTACCACGAAGCGTTGCCCAACAATATTACTTAACATTTGTTTTTAGGGCCTATTAATGGTTAGGTCGCAGACTTCCACAACTCTCTGAGAGATAAGTATCATTTCTGCTCCAGAATCCACTAGGGTTCGAATTTTCACCTGATTAATGAAGATAGTTAAATACCCACAACCCAAGATTGCGAATCTCATTTTAAATCCTTACAAGGTCCTGTTGACTTGACTGGGAAAGACTGATCCCAGATAATTAATTTTTATCATTTTCTTATCAATTAATTTATTGAGTTTCTCTCTCAACTTTGGTGCTAACGTCATTGCCTCTTTGAAAAACAAAGTCACTTCTGTTTCTTCTAACATTTTTGTAATTACATCTGCGATTACAGTTCCGTTTTCCAACTCACTCTTGAGGATAAATTTTCTCTTCTTCCCTTGCTCACTCTCTTAGATAGAGGTTCTAGTTCTCGATCATCAAGAATGTCAGTTAGAGTATCTTCAGTCTTTCTTCTTTTCTTTTCTTCTATCATTTGAGGTGTGAAACGTGCTTGAAGATTCCTCACTTCTCCAATCATCTCATTTGGTTCCATGATGAGTTCCGGTGGCAGATCACCCTTGAAAGACATCATGTTAGCTGAACAGGCGGACTCGCTAGGTGAAAATGTTACTAACTCAGAAGAAGTCTGACATGCAAAATTCTTACCCAATTATAGTCCATTTGAAAAAACATCGTCAGACATGTCTTCCAGTAAAGTCAGAGGCTAGAGGCAATTCAATCAGTGAAAGAGAGTCATCAGTTTTTTGCACAAGCCCTTCAGGCAATTCACCGATGAAGAAGTGGACATTTATATTGATTTTTATCTTATTTTTTTCTTCACTTTTTTCCTCATGTTTAAGAGCAAGAAGTCTTATACCTCCGAGATGTCCGGGATCCAGTTTGTTCCATGAATTGTCACAGACATGTCCCATTGCGTCTTTCTTAGCCACCCCACTCTTCACATCCTCCTCCAAAGGTTTACAGTAGGTGGCAGTGTGACCTCCTTCACCACGATAATAATAAACAAAACTCTTCCTTGGACATTCATCATACTTTTTTTTTTCTCTGTTATTTTTTTCACCATTCCTTCTGTTCTTTCTTGACCTGGAGGAATCCTCTCTCTTATCATAGTCATCATCATCATCATCATCATCTTTATCTTCGTTCAACCCTCTTCTTCCCTTTTTCATCAGCAACATGGTTAGCAGACATGTAATTGACCATAACTCGTTGAATAAAGTTTTCAACACCCAAATTGTTTCCTCTGCTCATACCATTCTCGGTCTCTCAGTCTTTAGCAAGTGTACTGATCTGATTCAGTGACCACTTCTTGTGTGAGACCGTAGGCATAGTTCTGACTATTGCAACCATTTCATCCCATCTGAGAGGGTAGTGTTGAGCTTGATTGAGAACAGTCTGTCCCTCATTATCTGTAAAATTAGTCAGAAAAATATGGCATCTTTGAGCCTCATCCAAATATGGGATTCTCCTGACTGTTCTGATGAAAGTTTGAAGGAAGACATTGAAGGTGTCATACTTAACTCTTCTGATGTTGAGTAGGTCCTTGCTAGTAGTTCGGACAAAATATTTCTCAAATTTCCTTTTCATTCTCTCTTTGATTTATTCCCATGTTGTAGCCCCTTCCATCAACTCTTGAACAACCAACCTCAAGTCAGTATCACAATAAAATAGAAGGTGCTTGAGTCGCTGTTTATCTGTCCAACCATAGCTGAGCCCAAAACATTCATACTCATCCAGAAAATCATTTACTTGAGGTCCTCTGAAGCAAAAAATCCTCTCATCTGACCTTTTTCCTCTTGCAATATCCGACCCTTATTTTATTGTGTCAACCCTCTCGACTAACTCTCGTATAACACCAATCATAGCCTCCTCATGAGTTCATGCAGAAGAGTTAGGTCTCCCTCGTCCTGCCATTTTGGCCATAAACTTCTCCCGATACTCTCTTATCTCTCTTCCTGTCACTTTTGTCCTCCCCTTTCTTCTTTTTCAATCTCTTACTCTTCTTGCAAGGGATACAAGTTCGTTTTTCTCTTCCCTTGTTTGCTCTACCCCTTGAGAGTTTTGTACGTAGAGAGTGTAGACAATAATAGACTGGGTGGTGATCAAAGGCAACGCAGTTCTTCTTAGTCTTCCAATATAATCTTCAAGCAGTTCCCTTTCATCATCCCTACTCAATATTCGGTGCTCAAAATTATTAAAGAGTAAGGACTTTATCACCATTGTGGAGTCACTCTCCCTCGCGTTACCTACTATGGCAATCGCTTCTAGGAAAGGCAACGAGTCTCTCATGTCATCAAGACCATCATTAGTTAAGAAACTAGGAAGTCTCTTGAATTGCCTTATTCCTTTTCCCCAAGTTACTTTTCTGTGTAATTTCTCAAGCCACTCTTTTGTCCTTATAAGGCTGACACAGACTCTCATTCGACATTTCGGATAATCAACTTCCTTCTCTAGACATACTGGACCATAAATACTTACATCCAAGTTGTCTGTGTTCAAGAATTTGACTACTGGAATGTGAAATATTATTTGCCCTCTTACACAAGTCTCATATCTCAAAATTGCAAAGGGATTACTAGACCCGATTACTTCATAAAGTCTACCTCTCGCAACATTTATTTTTGCTACAGAGAGTATTTCTTTTTAACTCTCTTCACCTTCCATACAAAATCTATTATAACTGAGAAATTATTCCTTGAAAACGTAAGTCCCTCAACATGTGGAAACGACATCCCAGTGAAAGGTCTAACACAAGTACTCCAAGATAAATTTTCCCCTACTTGTTCAAGTCTTCTTTTTTCATCATGCACTATATCCAACGCTCGTTGCCAACATCGACCACTTCTACACTCTTCAAACCTATGTCATGGCACGTAGATCCCAATATCAAACTCATTAAGGTCAATAAAATAGTAGGTAAGAACATACATACCATCGTGTTCCCATCCCAGATTCTTTAGTGCCTCATACCTCACAATTTCATAAGAAATCACAACTTTCCTTGTTATAGAATTAAGAGAATTAAGTAGTTTATCAAAATCTTCCTTACTCAGCTTCCTATATCCACTTCCCAACCTGATCCAGGGTTTCACTTTTGGAAGTACATCTGGTCGACTCATTTGTGTCTTTGGTCTCTTTTCACTTTGAGTGCAAACTCAATCATAGCAGACCAGTTGTTTCTTGAGTAAAATATCAGATAAAGAAGGAGTTGGGAATCCCTCAAAGACAACAAACTGAGTAGTTCCAATGAAACACTTATTTTCTCTCTCAGGTCTCTCTTTCTCTTTCAGTACAACTTATCGGTAAATCACTCGCATCTCTCATAAATAGCGTCAACACTTCTTTCTTTGGGAATATAAATTCTTACATGATATATGTCCAAGTCTGTAAAGTAGAATGTCAGAACATAGAACCGTTCCTTCTCTCATGCACTCTCGACCATCTCATACTTGACAATTTTGTATGAAATACTTCTCTCTCATTTAAAGCATTCAGTGATCTCAGGAGAGACTCAACTTTTTCTTTGCTTGGACCTGAACCTTTGCCAAAAATTTCAGTCTTCTCTGTCTGATTTCCTCTGCTGAAGTTTATCTTGCTCTCATGATAGTCTTCTCATTTCTTCCACCTCGGTACCATATTAATTATTGACAACCAATTACTTCCATTACAATAGCTCGGTACCATATTAATTATTGACAACCAATTAATTCCGTTACAATAACTCTTATGAAGTGAAATTGTCTCATAGGTTACTGACATTAACCCCCATTCCACTCTCTTCTTTCGTTTGGTTAGATCAACCTTTTCATCGTAGATAGACTGAACAACAATTTATCATAACCAGTTAAAACACTCACCATCATTGCAGTCTCCCTCCTTGACGTAGGGACAAATATCATAGATATCTCCCTCGAAGAAGTGAGTCAACACTATGCAGATGGTCGAATTGCAAGAATGGTAAACCCAGCAGTTAGCATTCTTGATGGAATCTCTTATCCTCTGACTCGTTCTCCTCTTTCTCAGTTCTTCAAGGACATTAAGGGCTCATAAGGCATACATGTGATCAAGCTTGATCCTCCCCAATAAGTAAAGTCAGTCTCCTCCTTTAGTCAAGTGTGGTACCTTACATTAAGAAATAAGACCTGATTAGCAACTGAAAATTTCCAATAAAGCAATCACTCACTCAAGATGGCAGAATCAATCTCAATATTCAGACATTGTCAACAGTTCTCAAATCCTAATCAAAGGTTCAAAGAGATTGCTGACCCAGGCTCACTCCGGACACGAAAATTTTTCATGTCCTCGGCAACGGCGTCATTTTTGTCACACTTTTTCTGGTCGGGCCTCCTTGGGCGACCAAAAAAACAACAGGCTGTCACGCAGGATTTGGTTAATGTTTGTAATAAATAAAATAAATTAAGTTAAGTAAATCCCTTCCTGTTGTGTACGTCCGGCTTCGAGCGAGACCATTCAATTGCGGTTTTTGTCGGTCACCGGTCTTAGGAATCTTTTATCTTGATTCGGAATAGCAGCAAAAAAATATGCAAATAATAATCACGAAGTTTTGGTATATCATGCATGCATTAGTTCTGCCAATTTTTTAATTTTGAGAAATTTGACAGAATCGCCATAGAACATGATCATCAAGTAAAATAATGTGAAGGATGCAAGATTCGCCAACTTAAGCAATGATAAGGATAAATGAAGGAAGAACAAGAACTCATAATAATCTCAGAGAGTACACAAGAAGAAAGCATGGTCAACACTAGTTTCGAGTCCTCACTCATCCCTCCGAATCACACCCTCAGTCTCTCATTTTACTGTGCGTTTCCTGTGCTTCGAGCCATATCTTCGTACTCTCTGAGGTTGTGACCTTTGAATGTAGAATTATATGAAACCTGCTAGCTCTGAACACTTTCATAAAAATCCCATGATACGGGAGTCTACCATAGCACAAAATTATTCCCACGGGGTAGGAAGATAGGGCCTAGAGAAAATCCCCCGTTTGAGATGTTGGAACTCTGAAGACTCGGTCACTTCCTCATAGTCAATCACTGCAGCTGAAACGTACCTCTAGGCCAGATCTACTAGGTTACTCCAATAAGAGTCGTCGGTGAGGGTGAAGGGAATTGGAGGCCTTGGATAATCGGTGTAGAGTTTGCGTCTGAAGCTACGGACCAGCTTGATACCATTCTCGTCAAACTCCCTCTCTTTACCCTCAAGATATTTGGTTGTGACAGCCCAGACTGAATCAAAATGTTCGTGAGTCTCTTTGCCCTTCCTCACATAGGGCCGCAGATCCATAACCGTTGTTGAGCGCATCGGTCCCGCACGGGGACCATCCCGGCCGCGTCACGCAGGATTATGAAGGACTTGTTGCGAAGAGCGTTTGCCGCTCTGACCGAGTGCGCCAGCCGTACCTCTCGCGAACCCCTACGACAGGACAGGGTCACCCGAGGCACCGCTTACCTCCACCTGCGGGAGCTATCACCATCCCTTAGGTGGGCGTATCCCCACCGAGCTAGTAAACCACATGCGAAGGCTTTTCGTATGCAATTGCAGAGGTGGCCCAACCGAGGGCGTTTCTCGTTCGCTGTAGCATAGGGGGTACGCGCGGTCGAACGCCCAAAAATCGAACCCGCGCGAGAATCGACTTTCTGGGGCGCTTACGTCCCAAACGCGACTCGACGCCGGTCGACTAGGATGCATCCACGCGTTACACCACAACAATCACATCCACCCACACGCAACACGCGGAAACACACAAAACAAATAACACAACAACATGACAACACTGCAACACTCCGAGTCCCTTCAGTATCCGACCCATAATTTTATGTCGCGAGAATCAGATAGGTATCGTGTGCTGGACTTTCGTATAATAGTCATGCGAGCGCATCGCCTCCTCATATCGACCAGCCATGAGGGCATACTCAAGCATTCGCGCTAATGGGGTACTATGTGGTACTCGCAGCCGCGCGACCCTCGACAATCTCGTGGGTCGTGTTCGACGCTCAAGTGTCGGCTGACAAGCGCGTTGAGGGGTTACCTTCTCGACGCTAGACAACCGCCATGCGCGGTTGAAGACCACACCCTTTTCTGCACCCTGTGCGGAGGCGTTGAGTAGACAGCTTCAGGGCTGTCCTGGTAACCAAAATCAAGGGGTTTGACTTTGACGGCTACCACGGATTACAACGTCCAACCACAAGACTTAAAAAAAGAAACAACTGCAAATAGAAAAGGAGGATCACCCCCTTTCCTTTCTCTATCTAGCCCATAGTCTGATAGCCGTCTCAAATAGAAGGGGTAGGCCAACACGAAAGATGCGTGCGGATGATGGTCAAAATCAGACCCATAGGCAACCCGATGTTCGAGGCGTTGGATGCTCGTATGCGGCTCCCTATAGGCCGACTAAGACTGATACCTCACCCACGCATCCTTTCGTGCTACCGAAACTCGGGTCTACTAGCCATAACGCGCCCTTTGTACCCGCCGCTTGACCCATAACTTTTGAGCGCGGAAATCGGTAGGTGTTGCGCGTGTGGTTTAGTATAAAGTCGCGCGGACGCAGGATCTACATATACCGACCAATAATGTTGACTTGCGTAAGCAGTCGTGATGACGGCGCATTATGTGGTGCCCATACCCGAGTGGCCTCATTTAAGCCATAGGGTCGCTCTCGATGCTCAGGCATCGACTGAAGTGCTCGCTAAGGGGTGTAAACCTTTAGCGAACGCAAAACTGGCCTGAGGGCCTTACCATTTTCTGCATCCTGAGGTGCCCCAAAGGGCGCGGGGTGAGATGGTCCATAGGGCAGGAAAGAACTCGGAGCGGTGGTGAGTTGTCTGACGCATCACCAGCGACACGCTAGTCCTTCCGCCCGGAACTTTATCGTTCTACCAAAATAATTTAAAACAAGGAAAAAGAAAAAGAGTATTTGACGTTGGCAGGGAAAAATACGAACGCCCCACCGGACCAATTTGCTGGGGACGGCCCCTCATCCTTGCGACGCTTCTGTCTCCCCGGGGCAATAGGTAGATCAACCCTGTGCGGAGGGTGGTCCCTTCCGCCCTGAGCCTAGGGCCTGGGACGTCCTGGATAAGGACCTCGACTTTCAGGTTCCGGTTAATGTCTGACCCGGTAAAATCATTGAGTAAGGAAAAAAGCAAGCGTGCGGTCGCATAGCCCTTTGAGGGTTACCCGAGTGTACGCTTACTCTGACTATCACATTATCAGGATGGGAAGAGAACAATCTCACTCAAACAAAGGGTTGTGGGGTAGTTCACTCTCACGACAGTTATGTGGTTTGCCCATCTGAATCCAAAACATAATCATTTAACATAACTCAATCGAGACTCTTCCATACATACCTGCAATCACGCGCACCATATTCAGACAACATCACACACACTACAGGCGTCAACTTTCCAACCTTCTGTAACTCACACCCTGGCTTATGCACACAAGCCCAACCATTTCCCCACCAATCCTAAAAAAGAAATGACCATTTATAAACAAACTAGGTGAAACCCCAAAAAAAACACATAAACCCTGGCAAGGGCCAAGGCCTTAGGTTGAGAGGCAGGAGAGATAGGAAGGTTGAGTCGTAAACCGACGAATCGACAACCGACCTGTTATCAGTGATAACAGAAAAGTGATCCTTTTGAAGGATCAGGCTGATCAGATCAAGTCTTCAGGCGAAATACGGAAACCTGCAACACAGTACAGACCAAAAAGAAATAGTACGATGTTCATGCCAAAAAGGGAAATACTCCCTGATTCGTAACTTAACTCCTCTACTAGTACTAAGTCACTGAACACCTCCCCTATCCAGAACGGATCCCCTAAGTAACTCCTAGCTGAAAAATATTATAACTCCTCAAATTCTACGAAATTTCGGCAGCGCTTCCCGTAGGAAAAGTGCCTTTTCAAAATTTGTATGAGCCCAAAAATGACTAACTCTTTCAGATTTGCAGAAATTTCGGCAGCGCTTCCCGTAGGAACAGGAGGCTGTCAAGATTTATACAAAGCTGAACGACATAAAGACAAAGCAAGCTATACTTGGGACTATCTTCTGACACCTGCTCGATGATTCAGAATCAATGACAGGCCGCACAACCTCTAGATGAGATCGTGAGCTAGCCCTGATCCTAACTCCTTAGGAGGGTCAGTCTTATCTTCATCCCAAGTTTTCCCTCCCATCATCCATCTTATCTACCTATGGCTCCAGCACTTGGCGAGCGTCTAAGCAACTAACCTATCGAAAAGACGCCCCAAAGTGAGACCCCACAAGTATGCATGAACAAACATCTCTCACAATCCCACGTCAGTTTGACCCAAGTAGTTCGTTAGATCACTTAGTTTTTTTCTCTTAGTAAACCCCCTTGCCTATGATATAGGATTAGACAATGCCCTAACTTAAGGGTATGTCAAACCTGCCTAAGTAAACAAGTAAAGGTACACACAACTGGACTGCCCTAACTTAAGGGTATGCCCAACACCACATGAACTCTAGTCATAAAGCATATGACCAGACCGCCCTAATTGTCTACCTCGTGTGCGCAGGGAACGCAGCCCTAAAGTAGTTAAATCAATGAGACTAAGAGCTAGCACAAGAGAGAGAGAGAGAGAGAGAGAGAGAGAGAGAGAGAGAGAGAGAGAGAGAGAGAGAGAGAGAGAGAGAGAGAGAG
>BFEA01000032.1:3995673-4010716 GCA_003427395.1 Chara braunii
AGAGAGAGAGAGAGAGAGAGAGAGAGAGAGAGAGAGAGAGAGAGAGAGAGAGATTGAATGCCAAAATTAAAATATGGGTCAAATTGCGGCCGCGATCTCTTTTGCAGTTGGAATAAAATTTTTAAATTTATTTAACGTTTTTCCTGGAAATATCACAACAAAATCTACGAGTACTCCAATTTTCAGGTTTTTTCACTCATTCTTCTGAGCGTGAAAACTCACTGAATTTGGAGTACTTTTTTAGTTGGCCCAGGCATGGCTGAGTGACAAAAGTGGAAAATGTGACAAATCGGCGCGACGATTATTTCGCAGTGTAAATGATTTTTTGTAAATGTTCTACGATTATTTCTGGAAAGAACACGACCTCATCTCTGGATTCTCAAAATTTCAAATTTTTGTGCATGTTCCGAGCACAGAAAATCGCCAAAGTTGCCTCTTGCAAAACGCCTGTTTCGTTGTGCCTGACCTCCCTGTTTTGAGAAAACTGGGCTCAACGCCTGGGCTTGAGGGCCCTTTTGCAGTTCACATGCCCTCACTTCTTTTGGGGTCCGCTTCTACCCGAGGACCGGTCCAATGCCCCCCACTTCTTTTTGGGGTTCACTTCCACCGGAGGACCGGTCCTTCATTTTTTCAAAAGTCCCGGTTCTACCAGAGCTAGCTGTAGGTAGTCCGCAATTTTGGCAAGGACCGGTCCCCCAAACGTTTTTGCCCCCTAAGAACCCAGTTTGCATCTTGGTCGCCCGCCGCCAAAAATGCGACACCTGGACACGGACGCGGAAGCCCACTATACCGCACCCTAAGGACTGCGAACTTAAGGGTACGTCTGACTTCTGCTTAACTGACGATATGAAGCATAAAACTAGACTGTCCTAACTTAAGGGTATGCCTAGTCAGCTTTAGACAAGGTTACGTAGGGCATAGGATTAGACTGCCCCAACTTAGGGGTGTGCCTAACCTGCCTAAAAACAAGTACGAACGACGAATGGTCAGACCGCCCCAACTTAAGGGTACGTCCAACCTACATAACATCAATGACAAGAGCATATCACTAGGACGCACAAACTTAAGGGTACGCCTAGCTAGCCTAAACAGTTTTAGGTACATAAGACAATATGATCAGGCCGCGCTAACTTAAGGGTACGCCTGACCTGCCTAAACAGTCACAAACGACGTATGACTAGGCCGCCCTAATTTAAGGGTACGGTTAGCCTCCGAAACAACAATATAAGAGAACAACCACTGATATACTTGCACAAACTTTATATGTTTCTCTCTTATTAGGCAGATGATCAGACCTACCCAACTTAGGGAGACGTCTATTCCTGCCTTGTGTTTAGAAGAGAAAATACAAGAAGATTTATACTAACTCTCTGCACCTTTGTATTATTACGAGCATAAAACTGAACCGCCCTAACTTAAGGGTACGATCAGCCTGCCCGGGTTACCTTCATTATATTCTTCACTTGCTGCTCTTCTTTTTTTGTTCTACCTGACTCACTAACTGACTTTCCCAACTTAGGGTGTCCGGTCTGCCAGATGGTATAAGTTCGTATAATATGTATCAAAATTATATATTTTGGTTGACCTTTTTGTTCATGGCTTATGACTGAACCGCCCTAACTTAAGGGTACGCTCAATCTTATGCCTTTGTCCCCCTCAGAAAGAAACACACACAGAACTGGGTCTACGCAACTTAGAATATTCCCAGTCATGTTTTTCAGCAACCCAAAATAAACATCCAGATTCTGAGTCCTCCCAACTTAGGGTGTCCATCCTCCTGTTCAGAAACCCCAAAAAGAAACAAGTGACTGGACCGTCCAACTTAGGATAGGACCAACCCAAAAGATCATACAGTCAGCCTAGCAACATAAATAAAACACAACACTGAGCCCACATCAACTTAGAGGAGCTCAGCCTTGGGTTGACCCAGTCAAACGCATGCAGGACACCTTCCTCCCACCTTCCCCCAGTTCATTCTGTCTGAATTCACTCAATGGAAATGTCTGATTGCTCACATATAGTTGTTGATTCCCCTTTCACAATGCATGTCCTGACATACATAATAATAAAAGTAATATCCTCTCATAGTATTATTCAGATACCCAAGGATAAAAGTTAGGGGAAGGGCTCCCACGTGTCAGGCAAAATTATACCTGAGTGTTCCCTGCCTCCAGAACCCCGCCTTGGTTCCGGCAGAGCTCCCGCAATCGGTGGGCTGACCTCCCACAAGGTCTTGCTGCGGACCTACGAGTTGCAATCCTGCCTGCCGCCTTCCTCTCGTATCCTCAGACTAGACTTAGAGTAAAAAAGATAGAAGTAGAAAGTTCAGACTCTCGAGATCCAAGGGTGGGACAACTCAACTCACAGTGAGAGGGCTTTGGGATCTTGAATCTCCTAAGGGCCCCGCAATGATGGCCAGTAATGCAGCTAAAGCTGGTCAATGTTGTAATCAAAGTATGGTGTGGTAACCTCCTGATGAGCTTCTATGCCGTAACGATAACCCTTTTGCAGAAGTTTGACCTCTCCCTCAACTCCACCTCTAATAGATCAGCAACTATGCCGCTTAGATAGACCACTCTTGGACCGTGCCCAGTCCCGTGCTTTATCTGAGTACGGACCCAACTTAGTAATATACAGCAGTAAAAAGCAAATGCGAAATGCATAGTACAATTCCTTAGCAGCCCTACGATCAATGCGCATGTGTCAAAAAGCTCAGCAACATAACCTTGTAGCGGAGCACCAGGCGCCTGGTAGTGCACAGTAGTGATGCTCAACCATCGCTCCGTTGACCAAAATAGCAGCACCGCACAACACGTTCATGCCAATGGTCAACCATACACTATTCTCAGTGCCGCACTCAGAGACATTCAGAGTGGGACACAACAACTCAGTAGTGTTTATAGTACCATGCAACTGACCACACAGTACTACCGCAGTGAAGGGAAGCACGATGATGGCACAGCAGCTGGATCAAAGCATTGAGCAGCCTCCAAATAATAGCAAGGCTCGGAACTGTAACACAAGCTACCCCCTGTCTGTAGCAGTAGTAGTAGTTGGTGAACAAAACGCAGCCTCTTGATAATCCTCCCAGTTGCAATAGTAACCCCTCCCCTGAATGTAACAGTCTGCTGCTTCAAGCGCAGTAGCTATGCCCTGCGGCGAAGTACTGCAGAAGTAGCGTGATACGTCGCCGTGTACACAACTACTCAGGTAACCTCGTATAGGGCCCCACAATCAGCTGCAATCTCTAGTATTATGTTAAGTCACAACAACTCCGAACTGCTGCGGCTATGATAGCTGTCGTAGTGCAGCAGCTCCCCTCCTAAGGAAACACAACAGTAATGCAGCCACCACGGGAGCATATGTAGATGTCGCCTCAGACAACTATTGCCAGACTCAGGTGAGTGCTGCCTCAGTGTATGCTCGCATTGAAATCCAGAACCCGGATAGGCCTAGCCTTGTCGCTCCACATGAAATGGTTGTTTTTGTTGAGCTCATTCGAGGTGTTTGTACAACGAACATACTATTTCAACAAAAAACTCCAGCCTGGTTATCCCCTTCTGACCCTTACACCCACAATGCAAGACACCAATATCGCTGCTGCTGAGGAAAAGATTCAACAACGCATCCCTCAGAGGACAACAACTTCTGCCTTCCCTTCCAGTGTTTCGTATTTTGTACCTCCTCTGGTCACTTGCTCCACAACACCAACTCTCGCTCAACGCGCCTGAGCAATCGTTCAAACTCAATTCATATGGTCTAGTATTTTGGTCGGATGCCTTGCTTCCGCAAATCAGTATCTGAAAACCCGGATAGGTATACACTTTCCTCCTACACTCACCTCTTCTCTTCTCCATCCCCTTACTCACCTTCTTGATCCCACTCCACCCAACTTGTTCTCGCACTACAATTGTAGTCACGATGGCGGAGTCAAAATGTCACAATGGGGAGCCTCACAATTGCAAGGACGACCATCATAACCGAGATAATGGCTTGGTTGAGATCATAATCATGCTCCTAGGTGTCGCAAAAAAAAAGCAAGAGTGCATCTTCTGCTGGAACAAGGGAAGATACACCATCATAGAATAAAACATCTCTATCACACGATGATGATGACTAGCCCAAAGCAGAGCGAGTGTGAATACACGGAGGAAGCCTGCCGCTCGATTCCTGCAATACACCTCGTCAACGCCTTGTTCCCGACTCATTGAAAACACCCGATCAGTCCAGCCTTACCGCTCTGCAGTACGGCTGAGAACAACTCCGAGGTAAGTAGTAAGCATGAAGTCGGGGTAAGGCAAGCTTAGTCTCAATAAATTTTGGTACACCTCGTCGCAAAGGCCTCAAACACAAAGCGGAAGGCCACGATCCCTAGGTTTTGTTCCATCTATCCACTAAAATGTATGAAATGGGAATGAATCTTCAGTAAGGACGAGGGGAGATACACTTGTCAAAATTCCCATCTTATCCTAACTCTTATCTTTCATGTACCTAGCACAACTCAGCGCTCAGGTTCAGGTGGCTCACGTCCTCTTTCCAAGGAACCTGTATACGGCCCGCTGCACCCTTGGACTTGCGCAGCAGGTTCTGGCGGTCGACGAGACTGTCATACTCATATAGGTAAGTATATTCCCCTCTCCCTCCATTCCTCTCCCTACGCCTATACCGTTACATGTACCCAGACTCAATTTCAGCCCGATGCAGCGACATTGGGCGGGCTCGTGGAGTGAGCTGCGTAGTGGTAAGCAAGTGTATGCGTGTAGCATAACAAGTTGAGAATTCAATTCTCCAGTGGAGAGTCTCTCTCTCTCTCTCTCCCTTGTGGCCTTTAATTACCGACGAACCTGGTCGGAAATCCGGCCGGGTGCATCCTATTTCAAGCAAAAGCTGAGTGCCGAACGCTTAGAAACGCTCACCGTGAGCATAATTAACGATGGTGATGAGCAGTGTCAGGGGTCGTCCTCAATAATCCCGCACTTTCCTCTCATTCCTTTGCACCCCGTACTTCTCCTACTCCGCTCCGCCATACAGAAGGTCATGCCCGAGGGGCGAGATGCACTTGGCCGACTGAACAGGGGCAGAGGCGGTTCGGAGATGGAGGCGACTACGACAAGGTAAATGAGTACATCTACACATCGACCACCATTATGAACATGACAACGCTGATTGCTTATGGCGAATACGACGGGTGCGAGGAGCCCGAAGAACAGTAAAAAGGAGCGAACTCCCACTTGAAGATTGCCAAAGCACGCTGTGATCCAAATCTGATCCTCCCGCGTGCAGAACCTAACCCCTGCAGCGCACAAACTAGCCACTCACTTCGAAATCTGACTCCGCCATTCAATTCGCCATGGCCAAAAATATTGAAAACGAATCTTCATTCGCCTGTTTCCGTTAAGGAACGAGCGAGTAGTGCATCTTAAGCCGCGCTTACCCTTTTTTTTCTCACCATTTCCACTCCGTGAATGCACCCGGCGCGAAATCGCGCCCAGGTTCATCCTCACGTTTCACTGCCTCCTACCTCTTCTTCCTTACTACCTCTCCCTTCCTTTCCCCTCCGTTGTCCTTACCTCCGTCCACCCCTCCGCTGTCCTCACAGCGCAGCGCCCAACGATCAGCTAGACCGAGGGGGCACACAGCGACGAGTGCCACAACAAGCAACAATGACGGGCTGTTCCCCGACTTTATACTTATCACTCATGCGAAGGGCCCTGCTAATCTTCTTTGTATCGTTCCAATTTTAATGGATGTCCCGAAGGACCACGACCAGGTGGATCGTGAGATATCAGTGTACCCTAGGTAATTTAAAAATATTTGGTTTTTATTCGTCGAGTCCCCTCGTCCGGATCCGAACACAGGTCTGCCTGCCTACTGTTTCGCGGTCGTATCCTCTGAGCTGGCTTTTGGGTCACAGTCGGTCCCGAAGACCGGTGCCGGCTTCGTTCCATATGGGAGAAAACCCAAGAAATGAAAAGAACTAAACAATAATAAAAAAATAAAAAATAATAAACTTAGAAAATCCAGGAAAACAGCCAAGGGGGAGGGAGACCGTTGACACTTGGTCTTTGGTCCTGCCCTGCAAGCCCACAGTCGGACCCTCCCCAGCAAAACTAAGGGGGATAGTCCTGCAGGACCCTCGACCCCTCAGTTTGCTCTGTAGCGCTCCTCCACTCCTCTGCTGCTGGCTGCTGGCCTCAATCCCAGGATCCGCTGCTCGATAGTTCAGTGCTGTAACCAATAGGGCTAAGCCCAAGCCTGAACCTACTACATGCCAACTTCTATATGAAGAGCAGTATCTGCTACACTGGCCTGCATTAATGCCCCAATGTCGTCGGTTGGCTGATTGCCTGTACCTATGGCCTTGTAATAGCGTATTCTGCTATCTCGAGGGCAAGGCTTCGCTCGACTCTCCTCGCGCGCCGCCTCGCCATGCCGCGGCCGCGGGTCGAGGCTCTCATAGCCGGCCGCGAGCCCCTTTTTTCGCCTCTTTGCTGGAAAAATCAGGCTTTTGCTCCTACTGAGCCTAGTCCACACCATTTTTCCCTTACCCTCTCTAACGACTCCAATCACCGACAGTACACAGTCAAACTTAGTGGTTGCGCATTCTACACTATGCGGCTTCAAAAAATGCCGCCTTCTAACGAGTCACGCAAAATCCTCCCTTAGTCGCTCCTAGTCAACTCCGCACTGTTCGTAACTTCGTCCGTGCGTGCGAGGTCGCGATTTCATCCAAGATTCTGGCCTAGCACTTACTCGCTCTACCGACGTCTCATTGTTCTTTTTGGTCGACTGCTTAACCGAACTAACGCGCGCCCACAAAGTGCATGCTCACACACCCTCTAATCAACTCAAAGCGTATGCCACTCCCACCCCTGAGGAGTGGTTGTGGCTGCACCAAAATGGGACACGCTCCTAGATACCGTCACCTACTAGCATACTTCCTGTAAGCTGCAAAAATGTGCCCAAATACCCTTGTAAGGGTATTCGGGCCGACACCGTTCCGCCTGAGAACCCAGTGAGGACGACAAAATTTGATAGATTCTCTTCTTTGAAACCATGTGCATCAACGTACTGATATCGGAAGGCATCTTTGAGTGTTATCCTGTTGAGGCTGATCAATACCGACTCACCAACTGAAAAGGACTCAACTGAACGCATATGATTGCTGGCTTTTGACGAGGAAGTTGTTTAATTGTTGTTGACCTTCCAATATAAATTGATAGTAAGTGCTTACTGTTTTCTCAACAGTCGAATCTACAAGTTGAGGACACAGACCGATCGGTGCTGACTTCAAGTAATAATCGGTGGCATCAGGGTGAGGATAAGCTCTAGTCAAGGGTTATCAGTAAGGCTTCAAATGATTGTTCACTACCAAGTGTCGAGTCGCTGATCACTGTCAATCAGGCACTGATCTGAAGGTTTAACTGGCGACGACCGGGTGACTTTTGCTCGATAACTCACTGGAGTGCTCAGGGAAGGACTCCAAGCGTTCAATTACATGAGCTCATAAGTTTCTGACTCGCTCAATCGTCTTTAAGAATGAGACTGTACTGTGCAATCTACCACTGCAGTTGTGATAATAGAAGACATATTCAATATACCTCCTTTCCCTAATTTTTTGAACTGCATGTTCCCTAAGAGTCTGCTTGTGGAGCTCTATACCCTGCTCAACCTATTTTTTCCACCCTTCATATTTCTCCCTACAAACGCTGTTTTTCACTACCAGTATATCCGCATCTTTCATTATTCAGCTTTACTAACAACCGACAGTCAATCGTTTTAGTCTCAAATCCCACTCTCGGTCCCCTCTTTTTCCTTTTTTGCCTCCGACATTTCTCGTGGGAAGATGAAATGCTCGTAACTAACCATTAAATACCATCCAACAAATGGATCCCAGGCGTTGTTTTCATTGACAGGGTGTTCACCGACATTCAACCCTTGCTATAACTATTTTGATTCCTGCTGACTTGTCGAAGGACTATGAGATGATTGAGAGTTGACGAGCACTGACAGCCAGTGACAGGGGCCTTGAGTGTTGCTTCAAGTGTTCGATAACCATCGAGTGCTGAAATGATTATCTAGCCACTGTCAGACGACTGCGGAGGTGAGGTCTGTCCTGCAGACTGACATTTGCTTAGGGTTAGCCCGTAGTCTGATCACAACTAGTTCACTCGAAAAGGTTAGGACTGAACATGGTTAAGGGAAGTTCAATATTGAGGCATTATTGGTCTAGAGTCTTCCCTGTTTTGGGAGGAGAAATCACTGCCGACGTGCGTTCCGCCCACAGGGTCCGACTGCAGTTACTATTTCAGGTAATAAACATATTTATACTGACCATAGTCTTCACCCACGTACAACAAGAGGAGCTCTGGCATTTCGAAGGATTCTGCTTACTTACAACACTGCCGTAATTAACTCTGGCAACCATCATACATGTAGCAATTGTCATTTTCATGGCATGTTAAGAATCTGCCTACAAATAGCTTCAGAGTTTTCATTAGACCCCAAGCTGCATGCCATGGCCTCATACCTCTGAAACTTGTAGTCAGTAGCTTCACTCATCAAGGTCATCCACGCACCTCACAGTCAAGTATCGTGACACTCAGTCTTGGCATGATGTCTAGCAGGTATCTCACATCGATTTCCGTTTAAGTTTTAATTGAGAACGCATTGAAGTACCCAACTGGTTGCTGCATGACACCCGTCTAATGACATCTCCAGATCGTAGTACTTTACTTGCGAGTAGATGTAGTTTTGAGTTGTGGATCGTGCAACTGAAATGACTGGTTGAGCTCAGGGCAGGGCATTGCACTCCTTGCAAGCATCTCGGCCTAATGCCGAATGTGGGGTATCGCCCGAGTTAAATCCCAATGCTTCCGTCCATCGCATCTCGACAGTAAGCCATAGCTAAACAACGACTACTAGGACCTTGAATGTCACAACAACCACACTCAACCCAGACTGCAACCAATGATCACTACGCGTCAGTCCTGGGCAGAAAGCTCGTTCTAGTGGGCGCGACCGTAATACACAGGAAGTAAACTGGCCTTTAAGCCTCTATTTGTGTGTATTTTCGGACACTATTAATCATGGTACTTTTTCAAGTACACCAAAGTGCGCAACCGATGTTTTCTTTTATTCGGTCACGATAAAAAAAAGGGGGGGATCCCCTTGGCAACCCCAGCCTTACCTTGCACCCAACACTCGGGTAGGGTTTCCTTACTCAACGGGTTTTCATGGTGCTACCAATCAGGGTGCTTGTGCACTTACAAAACAGATCCAGCGCACGACTCGAGCTCAAGCTGAATATCCCCAGGATGGTTCTCGTTTTCTTTATGAAGTGCTGCAATCGTCCAGAGGGGCTACAATTCAGAGACCGCAGTGTGAGTTTCCCCAAGAGTAGCTTGTTTCAACCTTCGACCGGAGGGTCACTCAAGGATTCCTTTGATCCTTCTTTGAGTCTGAACCTAATCACTATTCTCCCTCTTGACCTCTGCACTAAGTTTTGTTTATTCCGCTTAAACATCTTACAGAGGGGAAACCCATGGGCAAAAGAAGAGATCAGTGAGAGCGAGTTGATGTCAACCACGATCTTCTGACCAAACGCTTCAACAACCCCTCTTCCCTTTCGCGCATCACTCACCTGCACGCATACATGCCTCTCCGATGGCCCCTTCGCACCTATTCTCATTCAGAGAGGCCATGATGACCATGACAAGTCCGTGCCTTAGAGTGTGTCCTGACTGTGACGAAAACAAGACGAGAGGTAACCGTCAGTGGGGCGTACCGTCTCAAGACGTCAGCAAGAACGAATCAGGTGACCATCTCAGCACCTGTTTGATTCTAATTTGTGTCCCCTTTTCCTCTCTACCATGCACTCTCTCACTAAGCTCGATCGCGAGTCTAGCTCTAGCATCCCCCTTTCTGTCACTGCGTACGCGAGGTCTATGCCTCACTTGTCACGAGCTGGCATCAACAACAAAGGGTAGATCGCCTGACAATCACTGGCTTCTGCTCCTACTAAGAGAGAGTAACTGTCAAGCACAACTCACGATCGTGAGGAGTCCTTCCTGCACGTGCTGCCCGACGGTCCCTGTTTCACCTTCACAGTGAGCTGTTTTCCATGGCCATCTCGTACGGATTCAGAATTGCATTCTTGCCCTCAATCTCATCTTCTCAGGATCAGCGTGACATAATGTTGCATAGTTGTTTGTGACGCCAACAAAGGGGAAGCCCCCGTCCTCTCTCACGTCTGACTTCCACACACATCCTCTCTCTCCTTGTTGTGACTGAAAGTGCAAAGTGACTAGCAAATAACAATAGATGATCGAGGGCGGAGTAGAATGCCAAAAACATCACATCTCTGCCAAGTGGAAAGCTTTAGGAGAGTTGGCGCCCGTTAGCAGCATGACGGCTCGGACCGGAAGGTTCACATCGAATGAATCTTCCCCGAGCGGGAACATCTCGCGCTCACCGCTTGAAGGTCAACCCTCTCTCTCCTGTTCTCATCGTGGCGGAGCCAAATTTTTTAGAACCACGCCCTCACAGTCCATAATATGCCCCCTGATTCTCTTGCGCCCCTCCCGATAACTGAGAGCCTCTTCTTGACCGTAACTGTCCAAGTTGTCTCTGTTCCGCCGTCGTCGCGAGCTGACCTCTGGGCCGTCGTCCACTGGTTCAGCTGGTGGGTGGCCCTGTCGCCACTGGTCCAGTCCATGCAAGGACTGGGTCTCGGCCTCTAGGTCGCTCGCGTCACTCTCTGCTTTTGAGTCGCAGTCTAGGTGTTGTTGTTCGCTTATTGCAAGATTGACGATCGAAGCGCTCCAGAGATATAACCGAACTCAATGTGCATTAAGTGTGAGACCGACTTTTTGACTTCCGGCGGTTCAATCAGACCGTCTCCAAACAAGGGGCTTGGTTGCTAAACGGGGCATATTTAGCCTCTGCAGAAAACTCACCTGTTGCTCTCCGTATCACAACATGTGGTTATGATGGTGACCCAAGTCAAACTGGAATCACGCTTATTTGACAACTAGTCTGAAATCATCAATCCCCATCAAGCAAAAACCTGGCTAAAAGGTAAGCCACTCTCTTCATGACAACCCTCCGCCTTCCCATCTAGGGGGTAGTATTTCAAAAGACAAAAGGGGAGAGAAGAGGAGTTATGAAGGAATGGAGATTTAACTTTCAACAACAACTTTCTCATGTGTCATTCCCGTTACAGTTCACTCATTTCAGCCTTAATGGGATAGCTCTTCTTCCACCTCTCATTCGTGTACCACCCTGTTATTCTCAGTATACGAAATTCAGGATTACTCGATTGGCTTTTTTCACTCATCAATAAGGTCCGAATAGTGACGACCAAAGTACAGGCTTGATTAGCATGAGACATCAACGCTTCCGTCCCCTTGGTTACTTATTAGCACATCAGTTGTCCACATGCACCCCTTGTATCTGCCTCGACTAACCCATTCGAGATTAGCGCATGATATAACGATAGCCAACATGATGTATCCCTCTCTTTGTCTGATCCTAGCCCTTTTCCCACAGTTCATATCTTCCTCGTAACCCAGATCGTCACCAATAAATTTGACTATTGAGTGAGTGACCTTGACAAGGTTTCCTCAAAAGGTCCCACGTGAAGAACTAACTCTCTCCGCTCTCCCTTGTATGTTGGTGCTGCTTCACGCCTGGCGAATATAGATTGCACGAAACGAGCGCGCTGAGTCTCTCTTGTATTCTTGTTCTGAAGCTTGGTGATGGCGACAAACGGACTACACGAGCACACGCATTAAGCCTGGCCGCTCTCGTCTCAGGGTGCCACAACATGCGATCCACATGCCTCTCCTCAGCTACCCCCTTTTCCCAGGAAATGGGTGGTGTGAGTGCTCCGCATTATCCGTTGAAGTCTCTACCTCCAAGTATGATACGGTCACCTTTATCTCATCGGTGACCCCGTCCCTCCCGCACCTCCTTTCAGCATGGTCCTTGGCCTCCGTAATGGCCAAATGCAGTCCCTGGTCAGCTCTCATCTCTTCTTCCTTTCTTCCTTCCACATTTATCTTTAACCTGGCCTCCTGGTTGCAGTGACTATAGTCCAGAATACAGACAACTCCCATTTCCAGAGAAACTGGAGGTACCTTGTCCTATACTCATGCAGCCCATTGCTACGCACCATGGTCAGACCTCTCTTGAACGAACAATATACACCACCTGCCACTGACCCCAGAATGACCCTGGCTTCAAGTTATCGTTCAGTACTCACACTCCCAGACAAACCGCTACACGCTCACCACGCTGCTTAGCCCTTTTCTCCCCCGTTCGCCAACATTCGACGTAACGAGGCTGTTCATGCCCAAGTGATCAAAGCCAATTCCCCCCGCATTTTATAAGATCGACAAATGCCGAGATCCACGTGCTCTTAAACAAGGAACTCTGGTAGCTCTTAGAGTGTAACATTTTAGCGGTCCGTAATTCAAAAAATAATAAAATAAAATATAATAAACAAAGAGGGGAGGCGAACTTTAACGGTCATCCTTCTGCGTGAAATGACCTGCAGGCTCGACTCAAGTCCCATAACAGGGTGTCGGCGGCCACTCTCCTTCTTTCAAAAGGAGCCTTCAGACTACCCCTAATGGGTACCCGTATCCGATGGCAAGGAGGGGGCTCATGACCTCCCGTGGAAGGTGATGAGTCTCCTACCAACGCGGCCGCAAGTGCTCCTATTTTGGGGTCCCACTAGGCGGCAGTCAGCCAAACAGGTCATCCACAATACGATACTTGAAGGGTCGGGTTAGTCTAGGTCACCAGACTCCAGTCGAAGTTCGAAAATGAAACGTCTGCCCTCCTTCCTGCGAAGTGACAAAAGTGGGGAAGAAAAAAAAGAATCAAAGGCAAAGAAAGAAAGAATAAAAAGCAAGAAGGAAAGATACGTACCGTCACTAGATCTTTCCGGTTAACTAAAGCCATAATTCGATAAATGCATTTTTAGTCTTCCCTTTTTCCATCTTTTTATTTTCTCTTCCGAAACTTTCCCCCCTTTTTTTTTAATAGTGAACGTCGCTTCTGCACCTACCCCAGAACACGACTATAGAGAGAGAGAGAAAAAAAAAAAAACGTGGCGGCTGAACGCTCATAACGACGTTGTTTTTTTGTCCTTGGACATTGCCCCTCCTATGCGCCTGAATCGAGCGCTTTTCCTGTGCTTGATGCAGGCCCACAGCAAGGGAACGGGCTTTGAAAAGGCAACAAGAGAACGCCGGTTCGTTTTGAAATGGGCAGCTCTCTTAGGCCTCGCGTCTGTATCAGGCGCCCATTCTGCACCAAAAACAGGGGCGGGCCAGGGGGAAGAAGACTTCTAAGCTTGACTCTAGTTCCATTCTGTCAAACGACGGATAGGAGAAGGCGGCCGTTCGTTTTAAACGGCAAGTTGCCCCTACACAGAAAAACGAGAGGGAAAAAGGTTAGGAGTAAAAAAAAAAGGAAAAAAAAAAAAAAAGGAAAAAAAAAAAAAAAGTAACGGCCACGTACGTGGCCGCAACCGCAGGTGAGGTACAACCTCGAAATGTTATAGGGGCTGATGAGACAGTGCCTGTTCGTTTCTTGAACAGGCCATAGTCTGGCTGGGTACATCCATTGTCAGGAGCACCTAGCCTGAGAAAATAACCAGGTGCTTCCGGGAGTAGATGACCGTGGTTCCCCTAGGGGAAAACCAAGGCATCGAGCTCCTGGCCGTTGATTTAGATCAAGGGCCACAAACACTAACAAATTTTGCTTGGCAGTGGGCAAAGTAAATGTTCATATGCCTTCAGCTGGCTATAAAAGCCATCACTCCACCTAGCAGCATCACACTTGTGGCAGTGCTGCTGGGCCATTCACATGAGTGAATACTTGCTGGCTGCTACTGTGGGGCGGTGCTGCCGGAGTGGTGGAGGTGCTGCTGGTGGAGAGTTGGAGACGCTGCAGGGGAAGGATAGGCCAGGGCAGCCATCGCCAAGGGTTGGAGGCTCTTTGCCCCACCCTTGTGCTGGTGTTGCGGCGGTAAGGTTGCATTAGGGTCTGGACGGTGCGGTACGTGGCACCTATGTTTAGTGGGGTTGTGTTGCCGGACTGCCGCTGCAACGTCAAGACCTTCCTGAGGGACGGTGCTTCGGGATATGCAGCGAGGCGTGGATGGTTTTTAATGTGACTGAGGAAAGGTGTTGTCCGTTTGGCGGCACGACAACGGCAAGGGTTGTTAAGGGTTATGCTGCCGAAATCTTGGCGCGGCGGCAACCTTTTTTTTTAGGGGAAAGTGCTGCCATTTTCTTCGGCACCGCGGCAGCAACAATGGTTATAACGGTTGGACTGGCACAGGTGCATGATTGGGTTTGTGCGGTAGTGGTGCGTGGGCTGACGACATGAAGAAAGTGTAGAGTGAGCGCACACGACAATGATTATTGGGCATACGACACATGCAGTTTTCAGCCAGGGCCACCTTTATTTTTGTGGCGCGCGGTGCGAGCGGCTTTTGAGTTTGAGACCATCTAGTGGTACAACGGCAACGTGGGACCATCTGGGACCATTTTGGGACCAGGTGGGACTGATTTTGAGATCGGAACGAACTTGTTGGTGTGGTTATTGAGAGCGGGCGTGGTGAGAGGCGGTGTAGCTTGCGAGTTGGTTTGTGACAGATCCTTGGGGACTTGGTGCCATTGGAACTATAATTAGGACTGCATTGGGATTGTCTAGAACATTGGGACCACGTGGAAACTTGATTGCGCGAACACCCTCATGGAGGGTTATCTCGCTTCAGTTTTTTTTTTTTTTTTTTTTCCAGCTTCTACTCATTCGGGCACTTGGTAGAGGATGCGGACCGTGGCTCAGGAGCCATATAGTTCATGTTTAACGATGATTATTTTCTTTTGATTGGCACATTACTCGGCTTTCTTGGGTGAGTCGATTCAAATTTCACTCAAGGTCAGTAGAATGACTTTGATTTCTTTTCACACCTGTGAGAACCCACACTTTGCTTGACCCTGTTCAATCGAATGTTCATTGAAAA
>BFEA01000032.1:4033807-4045582 GCA_003427395.1 Chara braunii
CTCTTATACACATCTAGATGTGTATAAGAGACAGTCCCTGCGCGATCTGCTTCCCCCCCCCCCCTCTTCCCATGCTCCTCCCCCGATTACCCCCCGCCCGAACGCATGTGCGCACCCGGGTTTGGTTGGAGGGGCACATCTGCTAGAAGATAACGCAAGCGTCCTCAGATGAGCTCAACGAGAACAAAAATCTCGTGAGGAGCACAAGGGCAAAAACTCATTTGATTTTGATTTCCAGTACGAATACAAACTGTGAGAGTGTGAGTGGCGGATGGCCCAGTGGTTTGGGCACTGGTTGGAAATGCACATTGTGGTCTGAGGTTGTGGGTTCAAATCCGCAACCTCGTGCATATGCCATCGGCACGACGTTAGGTTGACGCACTACCACTCACACACTGAGCGCGCGCATTGCCAAGGGTACGGAAGTACACAGGGCTCTGCAGCTCTGGACCTGGGGAGCCACCTGCAAGGGTGCCCACTGGATGCTGATATCCCAACCGTACTTTCCTGGGTCCCCGCAACGGTTGAGCGTGTGCCTCCCCTTGGGGTTGTCGAGGCCATGGGGGGGAAGTGGCTCCGGGAGGGGCAGGCTCAGTTGGAGCGTGCGGGAGGGGTGAGGGGGTCACCCCTTCCCTGGCAGGAGCTGGCGCGTCCCTGCCGCACCACTGTGACTGTGGTGTGGAAGCCTCCCGACAGTCGAGTCACAGGGAGGTGAAGCCCTGGGTAGGGGAGGGGTGACCCCTACCGCTGGCAGCCTGGTAGGGTCGGTCTGGGCCGATACTCCCGGGAAGGTTGCGAGGATCAAGTGCTCCTTCCTTGAGAGATCACTGGGTAGTGGGTGGGCCCGCTGCACCGCCAGTGGGGCTGACCCTGGCGCGGGAAGCCCTCTGTCGGACATCCTCCCTGGGTCATAATCCCTGACACCTCTACAACCTTTAAAAAAAAAGAAAAATTGTAAGAGCATGGCCTAGCGACCCTCGAGCGTTTCAGGACTTCAAGCTAGAGGTGTCAGGGATAACTGGCTTGTGGCAATCAAGCGTTTACAGCAACGCTGCTGGTTACCGTCATCTTCACGAGCAATCATCATCATCATCATCATCATCATCGCCGCCATTGTCGACATCATCATTGCCGCGGCTTCTCACCTTCATTGCACGCATTTGATCCAGCGACCTCGTCGTTCTACCGGGGGAAAGATCGAGAAGACCCTTTAGGGGTTAATTGAAGACCTTCCTCGACTAGGGGGAAGGACCTTGATTGCTCCCGGCCGACTGGGAGCGAGGTATCATCAATCTATCTCCCTCTTACTAATCCCCTCCCTTCCTCTCGCCGATCTCTCTCAAAGATCTTATCTTTTGCCTCTTCTTTTATCCCCTCTCCAACCCCTCTTCTCTTCTCCACCCTCCCACCTAATTGGTCGCATCATCCAAAATTTCTACTACATGTGACACGTATCTTCCCTCTTTGTGCTTGCCTGACAATGTCGTCCATTCTGCCGTTCAGTATTTCAATCTAATTTGAGAGGATTAATCTTCATCTTCTTTTCTCCCAACGCCGTGATCGGAATTAATTTCGGCAGTCTTTTTGGATTTTTTTCGTTATTTAATTTCAAAATTCAATTTCATTTCAGAAATTCGTGGAATAAATTTTGGAATTTACTAAATTCAATTTTTTTTTATATTGAATTTCCTTCTATTTTTTATCCCCCGTAAAATTCTAAAATTCTTCTACTGTTTCTGAAATTCCTTTTGAAATTCTTTTAAAACTCTTTTGAAATTTCTTTGAAATTCATCTTAATCTTGTAACAAGTCGAGAAATTTTATTCATTTGATCTAGATAATTCAGGAATTTCTCTGAACTTACTTTACGCGGCTATCACTAATTCTTTATGAAAGTTCATCGTAAATTCTTAATTTAGAAATTAACTTTCTACTTTTATTTCAAATTGTCTTTGAAATTCTTTTAATTCCGAAAATACGTTGATGAATTTTCCATTTTATTTCAAAATTTTCCTATCAACTCATCTCTACCTCTTCTATCATCCCCCTGAACTTTTGGAAATTCTTACGAATATTTTTTTAATTTGTTGAATTTTGCTTCAATTTCCTTTAAAAAAAAAAAGAATTATGAATTTACGCCCAAACAATTTCGGAATTTTATTTGACCTCGTGACTGACTTATGCATGCTTTTGTCTATACCCCACGCCATCCCTTGAAAATCTCTCCCCATTTCCCTGCCTCATTTGGAAATTTTCACTCCTTCCCCCTCTCCGAATTTGAATTTTTTTAATTTAATTCTGGAAATTCGTTAGACCTCATTTCTAATCGCCTTCCTCTCACAGTCCCTTACCCCCCCTTCTGCGTGTCACCCTGGCTCCCCGTGACATCCAACCGCGCGCATCGCTCGAGACTCTCGTGCCGCCAATCGACTCGCTCGCTTTGACGCACCGACCACGGCCACAGATCGTCCCTCTCGTCACGATGCTCCTTCGACATTATCTTCATCTTCTTCATCTATTGACTTTATGCAGAGTGCAGAGTCGGTGAGCCCCCCCCGCTGTTGCGCGCGGCGGTCCCGCATCCCGATCGGAGCGTTGAACCTCACGGTCGTGTCACGCAGGATGTTTTGTCTGAAGAGAACCAGTCACCACTCCAACCGTGCGCGCGTGCTATACCTCTCACGACGCCCAGCGACAGGTCGGGACGTCGCGAGGTACAACTTACCTCTACCCGAGGGGCTGTCACCACTTTCAGGTAGGCGTATCCCTGCTGAGTTACCGGCCCACGTGCGAAGGCTTTTACATGCCTGAGTAGTGGTAGGTCGGCCGAGGGCGTTTGCTCGATCGTTGTAGCATAATATGGGGTACGCGTGGTAAAACGCCTAGGACTCACCCGTTAGATACTCAGGTCGAACTTTGAGACGGTCGTCTTATTTCCGCATTTATTATCAAAACACTTATTCCTTCTAACCTTTATGATCAACGTATCAGAGCCTTGTCACTATCAAAGATAGTCTATTCCACTCAGCATATGGCTGATCATCAGATATCATAGGAGTTATATAAGACAGATTATGAATATTGAGGTATTACCACTGGGAACCCTTCCCACTTTCACAAGTGCTGAGTGTCCAGAACTCTTCAACAGATCAGGTCCAGTTCAATCTCAAACTCACGAACAAAACAGACCTGCACAACATAATGCAAAGACAGTTCACATGCCATGCACTTAACGGCGTCAACCATCAACCATTGACATTGTCCCTCACTCCCCAAACCATGCATGACAACTCTATCTTTCCTAAGATGCAAGCCCAGCCCCCTCACATTTATTCAAAGGACCCTTGAGAGTGACTAGGACCATTTAGGCAATGACCACAGGTGACAGTTTTACTGACTATAGGGTTTGATTTTAGGTGTAGGTATCAAGTCAAGGCGGAAAAAGTTGAATCGGCAACGACCGACCTGTTATCGAGTGATAACAGAAAATTAAGTCATTTTTGTAGGACTTCTCCTTCAATTGCAGTAGAACAAAGCAAAGACCTGCACACACACATGTCAACAATCCCCACTTGATTCTCACATAATGATATCTAAGGGTCAAGCCCTTAGTTCAGGTTTGTGAGCTTTGGGATCAACATCCCAAAGTCTAATCCCTAGCTTCTATCTACCCCTGAGTCGTCTGTCACTCCTCCTTCTTTTATTTCAAGGAGTTTCTTGTCTGTGTCTCAGATTGTCACAGAGAAACTCATATTTCCCCTTCGTTCAGTCCTTGCAGTTTCTCTCTCTTGTGGATAAGCGCACTCTTTGGTGCTTTATGCGATAGTTTAACAGAGTTTTACTCATGTCGTTCATTGGTTTCTCCCTAGGAGTCTATCAATGAACCGAGGCTACGCGGAACTCTTTCTTGTCTAATCCTTTTCCCAACGGTATCTGTTTTCTTTTACATTTCTTTCTAAAGAACCTTTGGGGTCCCTCCCGATGGAGCACTCCCTTTTTCCTTTTCTCTTCTCCTTGTCCTGACATGCGCAAGTAGTGGCCTGATTCACCCGGGAATCTTCCACTACTTGATCAATTCCAAACAATCTGTTAGTCAGAAGAGTAGTCGAGTAGCCCTATGAGAGCACCCAACCATACTTTAAAGTCCATACAACCAAGTAGTTCAAACAATCTAGTGCAAGCAATTGGATAACTCACCCGGGAGTATCCTTTTATTAGATGAGCAGATTGTTAGGAAGCCTATGTTGAGTTGCCTCAACACTCGACTCAACATTCAGAAAACACTCCAGATCCAAGTGTCAATTCCAAATCAAAGTTAGTAACAGGCGGTCTTCACGGAAGCCTCCTATTACTACTTGATTCAGAGCTCGGTCTTTTCCTCAAAAGTGTAGTAGGACGACCCTACGGGGGTCACCCTACTACTTAATTAGAGTCAGACGAGCTGGGATTATGTTAGTGGATTCAGACAAACACCAGATCATCCCTTTCCGGGAGTATCTTGTTAGACCCTGTTAAAATTGAGTTAAGCAAGCGTTAGGATGACCCCACGGAAGCCTCCCATGTCCTGCTTCAATGTTAATCAGGTGGATCGTTAGTACTTATTCATATCGTCCATTAGTCATACCCTGAACAAGTCGTAAGGTTACTCACCCGGGAGTACCCCTTTACTTGTTCAAACATAACTGCCTCATTTCTTCTCTCCATTAGTTGACCCCTAAATCAAACAAGTATTAGGACAACCCACCCGGGAGTCATACTACTACCAGTTTGATATATAGGAGATCAAGAACAACTCTTGATTGAGTTGTCCTGACAGTTCACCTATCTGGCCTATGCGTTGTAAGTGAGCAAAAGGCATGTTGACTCCCACGGGAAGTCGGACAGATCGACCCAGACTTAGGAGTTCGTACACTCACCCAGGAGTACTCGAATCCCTCCCCAGTCTGGTTCGATTAGTGATAGGAGAGCTTAACGGAAGCCTCCTGTTACCTTTTYCTTTTGTKAGCCTTTGAAGACGAGTACCCTACGAGAGTACYAGGATTAATTGGYTTTTGTTAAATTTGAAGAARTGTACCCCACGGGAGTACCGGATCAATSGTTGTTGTTAAGYTGAAGAAGCGTACCCCAYGGGAGTAYCGGATCAATGGTTGTTGTTRCCGATTGTAGGAKTGTACTTCATGGAAGTACCGATCAAATGGCTTCGTTAACTGAAGGAATATACTTCACGGAAGTACCRGATTAATTTGACTTCGTTAACCTGAAGGAATGTACTTCACGGAAGTACCGGATCAGTTTAACTTTGTTAAACTKAARGAATGTACTTCACGGAAGTACCGGGTCAATTTGACTTTTGTTAAGCTGAAGAAATGTACTTCACGGAAGTACCRGATCAAAATGACTTTTGTTGAACTAAAGAATGTACTTCACAGAAGTACCGGTCAAACAGGTTTTTGTTAAGTTTGAAGAAGTGTAYTTCACGGAAGTACCGGATCAAACAACCTTTGTTGTTGTAACCTGTAGGTTAATAGGGAAGTTGCACGGCACCTTCCTGCTACTATTGTCAGAGTCAACCAATCATCATACCAATTTCTTACTTGAATTAGTCCATTAGTATCAAACGATGTCAATCCATTAGTCATACCAAAACAAGTAGCAGGGTTACTCACCCRGGAGTATCCCTTTTACCTGTCCGGACATAATCAACTCATTCTTTCTGCGTTAGTTGATCCTCAAATCAAACAAAGTATTAGGATAACCCTCCCGGGAGTCACCCTAATACCAGTTCGATGCGTAGGAGATCAAGACCACTTTTAGGTTAGTCGCCCCGATCGTTCATTTATTCGTTTACGTATTAAATTGAGCAAAATATTGTTGACTTACACGGAAGTCGCACAGATCGGCCTAGACTTTAGGAGTTTGTGCACTCACCCGGGATTACTTAATTCCCATCCCAAGTCTAGTCGGATCAGTGAAAGGAGAACCCCACGGGAGCCTCCCATTACCTCTGTTTTTGTTAGTTGTTTGAAAACGTGTACCCCACGGGAGTASCGGACTAGTCATGCTTTGATTAATCACTTGAAGACATGTACTCCACGGGAGTACCGGATTAGTCTTGGATTTAGCTGGTAAGTCAACAGAGAAGACGCACCGCATCTTCTCGTTATCAATGTATGCATGTCGAAAATCAACTTAGTTAGGTGGATGGTTGGGTAGTTCGCACGACGAGTACCCTTTTAGTCATTCCATGCAGGCAACATGACGACCCCAACGGAGGCCTCCATCATACTGCCTTTGTTTTCTCAAGCCCATGCAGACTAGGTTCCTTCTCGGTTCTTCTCCTAGGTTCCTTTTCCTAACTTCAGACAGATTCTCAATTCAAACATATAATACTTTCACTTTTGATAATTTGGTATTGAAGAAAAGGTATAAACAGTATATCGCATAATCACGCATGCAGTCCGATTGAAGGGTGTAACCTGTAAGGGTATATGGGAAAGGAGTAGGTGAAGCATACCTTATGATTCCCTGCCTCCAGAGTTCCTCTTGAACTCCGGCAGAGCTCCCGCAATCGTCCTGTGGTCTGTTTGTCTAAGTATCATTTTTCATAGAGTAAAACTTCATATTCAAAGATATCATATCTTTTTAGGTAAGTGTGAAATCAAAAGGGAAGTAAGGGGATTAGTTTACAGGAGAATGGGGAAGGATGGAAGAGGCAGGCACCATYACATGGTGACGATGTCTCTCTCCTCTCCAATGCCCCATACTTCTCAAATCTGATCCTCCCTACTTCTYTCGATATCAATCAGCCAATCAAGGACCCACAAGATGATGCTTAAGAATGAAACGATCATGATAATAACTTTGGAAAAATACAAAGAAGAGAGAATCGAAGAGACCAGGTCAAAGGAGAGGGGAGAAGAGTGGAGGAGGCAGGTACCACCACATGGTGACAGTGTTCCTTCCGTTTTAGCGTCCTGTCTTTTCTTCTTCCTTGTCTTATCATGCTCAATATCAAAAATAATCCCTACTTAATATTCAGTAAAATAATAATAACAATAATAATAGTAATAATAATAAACAATAATAATAACAATAATAATTGTACGGAACATGATTGTGAATGTCATATAGAAACTCAAGTTGCGAATCCAGCRGCTGCCTGAGCTAACCATGCATGAGTATAAAGTACAAGTGCATCGAGTATCCATCAAATAGAGCAATACAATAGTAATGAGCCAATGWYGAGGCCTGCARGCCATATTGTCMCAATATCTGGGGTCAYTCCTTGCTGTTGAGTGCCCGTAGGTTGTAATAGATCTGTCGTCGGAAGGACCTCGYGGTTCCTGAGATTCGTAGTTGTTACAACCCATGGAACATCAAGATCGTGACTGCTATAGTATCGAAGGTCAAATGCACAGGCTTCCGGAAGATCCGGAGGTGACCCTTCAACCGTTATTTAYAGMAGACTAGAGGCAAGTGGGCAGTGGTAAGTCTATCCTTGYTGAGTCAGCGGTACCCAGTCCCCGTCTCGGATWGTCCAGTCAGCGAGTATCGCGCGRGACTGTGTACACTCAGGGCCAGCGGGAACGAGGCAGGCCAGCCACAAACAGAAGTATAAATCAAGAGGCAGCGCCCAACCATTCATTCATTGYTGCGTGAGCCACGTGGAACTGCTGTCGCAACGACATGTGCGAGGTGGTCTGCAGATCCCCGGGGATGAAGTGGGCTTGAAGGTGATAGTGATGACTGTGGCAGCTGCCATAGCCGTTAGTGATTGATAGTGGCCGTAACCATCTGCAGTGAGTTTGCACTCGAATTGTGTTCTCAGTTGTCATATCTCTGAGTTTTGAGTGGACGCTTGTCGCCAGTTCGTTGTGCCACCGGTCTGCATATATGTGGTGTGAGTACGAAAGCTAGGCTAATTGCAGAATAAMAATAATAATATTRATAATAACAATAATAGTAATAATAATAAAAATAATAACAACAATGATAATAATAATAGTACTWATRAAATGGTATTCACCARTTCGCAACARCTRATGCAGRTTCCAGGGTTTGACCCATAGTCATCATCTTTCCTATGTACAGTATCTGCGTAGATCCTGAGAGTCGAACCCGTGATCCGGGTATTCGCAGCAATTGATAAGTTGTCATATGTAGGTTGTAGGGGTTCAGTCAGTAGGCCTGTCGTTTGTAGACCTTAGCAGATCCTGGGTGTCGTAGCTGTAAGTCCTCTGCAGGGTCCTGGTCGCAGTCACTACAGCCTTGAAGTCTCAAAGTTACTGCTGCTACAATATCGAGGGGGCCGAACCCGCAGATTTCCGGAAAGTCCAGAAGTGGCTTTTCAAATGCAGCCCTCGGTAGACTGTAGGCAGGTGGCCAATGGTGAATCCACTTTCGTTCAGTCAGTTGTACCCAGTCCCAGTTTATTTCTCACAATCAGCAAGTACCATGAGGGACTATTTGCACCATGGGACGATGGAGAGAGACAGGCCGATAAGCCACAAAAGTATAATTCAAGAGGCCGCGCACAGCTGTTCATTCATTCCCGCGGAAGCCATGCGGAAGTGTTGTCTCAGCGGCTTGTGCGAGGAGGTCTGAAGGGTGCCCGAAGTCGAAGTGGGCTAGGAGAGCTTATCATAGCGATAGCGTAGAGGCAGCCATAGCTACCATAGCTGTAGCCGGTGTGTGAACAGTCACTTGTTTGGGCGCTGAGCCGCCACAGTCAGTTGAAAGCGAACTCTTATCTGGGTGTCATAGCTCTGAGTATTGAGTGGGCGCTTGTCGCCGGTTTGCTGTGCTGCCTGTCTGACTAACTGTCTGTGTATCTGTWTTTGTYYATCTGTATGTCTGTATGGMTGGATGTCTGTCGGTCTCTRTTTGTGATTGGTYTGCAACTTGTTCGTCTGTYTGTGTTGGTCTGTCTTYCGRTATCTATCTRTTTSCCTTGTCTGGCCTGTYTGTATYTGTTTATCTGTCTGTTTTTTTTGCTTMTCTTTTCTCCTTTTTTGCTTATCTTTTCTCCTTTCTCTCTCTCCCTTCTTCTTCCACGTGTGCRTGTGTTTGTGGGGTACCTAGGTTGATCCGGGTTTGAAGTGTGAAGTGCACACTGGTGTTGGACATAGTGACAAGGGTTACGATGCATGGGTGTTGATGCACCATAGCCAGTCGAAGCGAGCCTGCATCTGAACTGTGTCCTGGTTTCCATATCTTCGAGCTTTGAGTTAGGTGTCTATCGCTGGTTTGCTGCGCGACTATGTGCATGCCTGAGCAGCGTGAATAAAAGCTAGTCTGATTTTACTAATAATAATAATAATAATAATAATAATAATAATAATAATCATCATCATAATAATAATACGCAAGGGAGATGAGCAATAGCGAACTTTAGAAATCAAACAGCAATATACATATGAGACTAGATAGTCTTGACCTCGAACCAACAACAAAATTGCATCACGAGTTTTCGCCAAGTAAGAAGACATCAAGAACTCATAATTGACAATGCTGAAATAGTCCCATCGTCATCAACGAAGAACTAGAGTTGATATCCTCGGCGCCCAGACTACATACTGCAGATCCTATTACTACAATGCCGATGATGACGTCTATAGCTTCTCAAGTACGAGCAGATCTCGGACAATGCTGGCGCCTCAAGCACCAAGTATGTCCCTCGTATCACTCTTAACCTTGTCCCCCCCTTCACACAGATACCACATGCACCCAGGACAACCATGCGCCATCGATTCATGGTGATCTTGGTAAGTCTCACTCCCTCTCTTTCTCTTTACCCGTTCTATCCCCTTTACCTCTGTGAACGCAGCGCGGCCCGTTTACGAAGATGCATCACACCACAACCAAGTACTACGGATACGAATGACACAATTGTATTTTAACAAGTCGGCCGGTCGGTGGCCATCCTCATTGTTATCAACGGATCACCACACCCCCTTTGCAAGCCTTCCTCCTAATGCATGGTAGGTAACGGACGCCGGATTGATGCGGGACGCTCGGGCGACAATCAGTGAGCAAAGGTGAACGATTCGACCAATGCCACGGTATAGGAAGCCCCGACAGCCGTGACTGTTACCAACATCGAATGTGTTGCTTGGTGCCGCCAGAGGAGTTCGTTCGAACACCCGAGAATGACTGGCTAGTCCCTYCCAAACTGGAAAGCACCCAGAGTGTGTGMTGCGCGTCCCTCATAACTCTGTTATTATCTTTCAGACGCACATACTAATAATGATAGTAATGATAATAATATAATAACAATATCAATAATAATAACATCAATACAAGACGAGTGAGCACATATATATCGTTATATATATGCATATATATATATATATATATATATATATATATATATATATATATATATATATATTCGTATCGTTTTCCCATCTGACAGTGTCACGTCAATGTCAGAGGGGGGTATTTGCGTTCTGTTCGGGGTCGATGGTCAATGCCGCCTGCCATCTCTGCTGCCCCGCGCGCACTATCCCTGCACTTGCTCTTTGAGCATTCGTTCGTTCACCCCCGCACACCCCTCCTACACTTCTGGGAAGACTATCCCCCTCGCGCTCGGTGCTATCAGGATCTTGGCGGGAGTTCTCTCCTACAAAAGGCAAACCCCTATTTCGACAGGAAGAACCAACCCTCATTCTGCGTGCAAATCCTTTGTCATCCCACTCCTTCTTCTCCTCTCCCTTCTTTTTGTTTTTCCCATATGCTCACTCATCATCCCCTCTGGCTCTCCTTTGTTCTTTTTGCCTTCCATCTCGTCGTGCTCAGTATCTCTCTCCTTCTCACACACACATACATACTCGCTAAACTAATAAGTGTGGCGGTGTGCATTAACCGTAGATTCATTCGACTTGGCTTATTATCACAACCGAAGTGGCGTGAGTTGTCCGTGCATTCCTTCTGATACTCACATTCTCATACACACGCACACACCCACCCACACACACACACACACCATCGATAGGATGAGCCAGAACGGAATGAATCTTCCGCTGAAACGGGGAAATATACACTGCTATTTTTTTATTTGCTCGTTCTACTGATCCAAGTAGCGCGCGGTGAGCCGGGTGAGAGATTTGGTTGTTGGCCAAGGTTGGAGACTTACAGTCTCTCTCTCTCTCTCTCACACACACACAGTCGGTGAAAGTCCGATCGAAACAGTGTGGCACAGTTCATGTTTTTTTTCTTCGTGAAAGTTGTGTATAGCGGATTGGGCAACACACGCGCGCTCACACACACACACACACACACACACACACACACACATATATCCTACCCCTTAAGCGCGGTGGGCCCGCGGGGGGAGGTCGTGTTCCGCTGCGCGCCGGAATCGGGGCGAACTTTTGATTCCACCCGCTGGATGAAGGCGATCGAGGGCGGTGGCGCGTGCAGAACGGTGCGCGTACCGGATTGTTCACAACGCGCCGGCAAACGAGAGAGCGCGCCCACAGAAACCGGGCAGTGGCGGGCGTCGATGCGAGTGAATAACTCGAAGCGCCCGCCGTCGGATATCCCGGCCGCTTTCGAAAAATGGAAAAAAAGAAAAAAAAGGAAGTTTTTTTTTTTTTTTTTTTTACCGGGACTGGGGTTGGTTTTTTTTTTCCGAATAACTCGAAGTGCGAGGAATGGGTCCAAAAAGTTGTGCTTTTTGGTTTTGTTTTTTTTCGATTTAATTATTTTTTTCTTTTCTTTTTTGTTTGATTTATTTTTTTTCACGGTCTTAAACGTCGTTTTTCTCTTTAATTCG
>BFEA01000032.1:4058833-4084505 GCA_003427395.1 Chara braunii
TCCCCCCCCCCCCCTCCCCCAACCAACCCTAAAAAAAAAGAAAATATGAGAATATGGTATGTTACGAAAATGTGATTTAATGGAGAATCGTTAAAGAAAAGCATCGATAGTTAAAATAAAAAAAACAACAACAACAACAACACATATTCAGCGTCTCCGATTACATATTGTCGAAGGAAAGAAAAGCATGGTTATTCAAAAACAAGGTACGTATAATTATGTTTCATTCCACGCTGAAAACATTAAGCCACTTAGATGAAGGAAAGTAAATAATATTGGGAGGGTTGGGTCGCACTGTGTAATGTAAGGAATATTGGAGAAGGAACCCGTCCGATAATAAATAATGAAAGTAACAATAAATGTAACCTTTCTCCCAAGGCACCCATGCTATCCCGAACGACCTCCTCTCATGTAAGCCTGTTCCAAAAAATCATGTTCTTTACCCCCTTTGTTCCTATTTCGTTTAAGTTACCCAAACAAGGGAGGAGAGGAATGGTGAGGTCATCAACAGTTTGACCGACCTCAATCGCTAGGAATGGCTCTTCCTGGAACCACGACCTTCGAGGCTGGCTAGGGAGAGGTGCGGTACGCCGCAAATACCCATTTATGGGGGTGGTGCAATGTTGTTGTGGTGGAGTCAACGCCTACTTCTGAGATCCAGGCCTCGTGTCAGAGCGAGGAGAACGGGTACCACAGACTACATCCTAGCGGTTGGGACTCGGGCAGGTTGGGGACGACTTTTACCCTTCTTCGATTTTTTTTTGAACGGTGACTGACTTAGAATACCCAAGGATGGCCGCAAGTAGGAACCGTCTCTCCCGAATGCGATTGGAGTCAAAAGAAACTTCATTCTCAATCACAAACTTATACGAACAGGAAAGTGAGCCCTGTCGAGGAATGACAAAGGGTAAACGTGGATAAATGAGGTACGTATGACTCGATCCCATGGGGCCCTGAAAAGTCTAAGGGACGTATAGGGAAAAAAAAAACATATGAAAAAGAAATTATCATTTTTTTTACGAACACATAAAAAAAAATACAACGCACGGATAAAATAGACAAAATACAATTGGTCATCAGTTGCTTAACCTTCATTCCCCTTGACATAAACATTTAAAAAAAAATAAAAAAATAAAGAACATCAACTCAACGTTTTCCTCCGTCAATTTTTCGTTTTGTGTTTTGCCAACTTCGTTTATCCTTTTACTATATTTTTTCCTTTTTTTAAATGCTTTGCCCTATATTTTTTTTATTACTACCATAATTACATCTGTATACAAACATTTTAGGATATATCATCCTGCTGATATTTAGATCTTCCATATTCCTCATAACCTTTGATTTTTACGTTCTAATTTTACGTTATAGTCACCTAGGAAGAGACGCATGAACGTCCGTTCACATGGCAGGGGATGAAAGCATAGATAAGGATTCACTGGAGATTAATTTGTTTGCCGCTCCGAGCTCTCCTTTGTCTGCCGACAAGTCCTCGCACGTTCCATGGAAGTGTCGAAGACGCGTTCGCCGTTGTGAAAGTCCTGTTATCGCTCCTTTGTTGTCTTCTCCAACAATACATAACTGCGATAACTCTCCTGCCATTGATTCCGCTCGAGTTTATTTCCCTTCATTACAAAATCCTTCTTTTTCGGCGAATAATGGCTTGGGATTGCGTGTACGTTCGGATATTACTCACTGTCCCTTTACGATTGAAACACGGGTATCATCAAAAGATGAACACCGCAAACGTGGTCAACCGCCTTCCTAGAGTCGGCGGACTCGAAGGTCTCTACTACAACCGCTAGGTGTTGTGGGTTATGTGACTACTGACGGAAGGGGCAAACAACCGATGATAACTCCTGATCGCATGCTTGATTGTTCTATGGAAGAACCATGTAGTGATAGATCTTTGTCTTTCCAACAAACAATTCCATTGTCGGATGGTATCGCAAACCCTCAGTTTTTTGTCCGTAGGAGTCAAGAAAATGTTGATGTTGGTACGAGTGAGATTCGTTGCCAAGGACACCTGCCTATCACCGTGCGTAGTGCACGACCTGATGAAAATTTTACACATGATGCAGTCCATACAAATTTTGTTCGTACGATCGAAACAACCTTTCCAGTTCATGATTCTTCCTTTCATTCGCCACATGTAGATAAGAGTTCATCGTCCACATTGGTAGAAGATGTGCGGCGAAGATGCGTGCAACCTGATCTTTATCCTTCCATCGGAACTGCTCATGCACAAACATTCTCTTCTCTCGGAAACTTGCCAAATTCTCCGAACGCAATGGTTAGGAAGTTTGTTGGATTTCATAATCATCGAAGGAGATCGGCAATATTGAAACCGATTCGTTCGAGTCGCAATAGAGGATATCGTATGTTGTGCCTTCGGGCACTGCGCACCGGTAAAGTCGCGCGTCGTTTGAACCTTGGATCTTCGTCGTCCGTACGTCGGCCTGTCTTCCCCGATTTCGATGCACATGCGGTAGTTGTTGAAAGTACAGTGGCCGGTGGCGGTGGAATAGAACAAGTCCATACGATGAATGACGATGAACCGAGGTCTACATCGTATGGAATTTCCACTCGAAAGAAAAGGCTTTAAACACGGGCAAGCTATCACGTTAAACGTACGCGTGCATTGAGAGTCGCGATTAAGAATCAGAGGAGGAAAGACGGTATCGATGCTCACAAACGTTTTTTGTGGGGTGTGAGGCAAAGTTTGGCCCCTGTAAATATCCTTCGAGAGATTCAAGCAACCACCTCCGGCCAGTCGAGGGGTGCATCTTCTTCTTCGAAGGAAACACATCGTCATTGTTCTCAACCGAGGCAATGTCGAAGTATGTCGGGGAGAGCGGAGCAGTCGCACAATCCGTCCGTTGTGATTCAAAATTCAATGAACAGTCGGGAACATGGTGAGCCGGATAATCAGGATGAGGAAATTAATGATTTGGATGATGATCCGCCGATATGAATACACTCCCGTCCGTACCCGTGGCAACACCGTATGCAGCGGTTGAGAACACCGTGGCTATTGTTGCGAATGCTAGCAGGGTTCAAGCGTTCGGCATTGGTGGTCAAGAACCGTGCAGGTATCGTGGTGCAAAGTTGTGGAATCATGAAAAAAATTGGACAAAAATATGTTGCAGAAAAGGTACGAGACGTTGTCCTCTGTGGGAATGGCCTCGAGAAGGGTCCCCGGAGCGTGAGATTCTTTTTATTTGGACGTCTCAGACTCCTGAAGGCCGATTCGTTCGAAACAATGCGAGGATAATCAATAGCAGTTTATCTCTCGCATCCTCGCGGTTGAAGCAACCGAGCGATGGCGTTCAGGGATTCCAGGGCCAACTTCGGGCTCAGGGTCTAATCTATCATCATGTCGGTGCATTCGCTGCGGGGGAAGGGGAACATCCTCGGTTTGCACAACTTTACTTGCACGATCCTCACCGTTTGGATGATGTAATTGATCAAAGAGTGGATTTCCTTAATTTGTCTGCACACACGTCCGATGCCGAACTTCACCGAATGAGACAACTGTTAAAAAGGTTTCACGAGTTGCTACAACAGTGTAACAACTACGTGAAGGACTTCATGATCATCGCCGACCTTCCACCGGGAGCGTTGAATGGAAGGAAGTTGGTCATAAATCCGGATGTCATGCCCGCGGAGGAACATCCGAGGCGTTACAACCGTCCGACGGGTCTACAGGAGGTCTGCGTTCTCATGGTAGATGACCTTCTTCCTCGTGAGCTTGAGATTCGTTTGTGTACTCCTCTTTCGGGTGATCGGGCAACAGTTGTCGTTCCGGAGTGTTCCCGAGCACACGACTGCTTGAGGTTTGTTTTGCTTTTCCCATAAGGAATTGATAGTTGGTCTGTCCGCCGTGCCTCGGAAGCTGGATGGCCGCCAGGGCTCAGTGCAAAGGAGTACTATGCGTTTCACCTGCACGAACGCGATTGTGAAAGGTCTTGCCTCCTTTATGCGGCACGTCTTTTCCACGCGTTTTGTTGCATGGCTTACGCTAAGGTTGAATCCCTTCACTTGCATCAGAAAGACTTGCGGTCATAATATTATCAGGACCTGCGAGACGCTGTGCAACAAAATCAGCAAGGTGATGGTGTCGTGATAAAAATACTTCTGCCCTCCACCTTCACTCGGGGACCACGGTATATGACCGAAAGATATCATGACAACATGGCAATCGTGAGGCGGTTTGGAAAATCTGATCTTTTTATCACTATGACGTGTAACATAAACTGGCCGGAGATCCAACAAGCCCTCTTGCCGGGTCAGTGTGCAACCGACGGACCTGATTTTCTTGCCCGAGTGTTCAAAGGTTATCTCACCCAACTCATTGACGAGATTAAGAAAAAACGGATCTTTGGGAGAGTCGATGGACTGTTATATGTGGTGGAGTTCCAAAAAAGGGGTCTGCCACATGCACACATATTGGTCATCTTGCATCCGGATGATAAAATCCGCGATCCAAATGCTGTTGACAACGTAGTGTGTGCAGAGATTCCGCCTGAAGGGGAATTGAGAGAAAGGGTTGTCAAATTCATGTTGCACGACATTTGCGGTAAGGACAAACAGGATGCTTCGTGTACTGAGAACGGGAAGTGCACGAAAGGGTTTCCAAAAAAATTCATTTCCACTACAACCTTCAAAGATGAACAAACTTATCCTTCTTATAGGAGAAGAAAACCAAGTGACGGTGGCTTTACGGTCATTCAAAATCGCGTTGTTTATGACAATCGTCGAGTGGTCCCGTATAACCCGTACTTGCTGATGAGGTTTAACTGCCACATCAATGTCGAATGTTGTGCTAACATCAAGGCGTGCAAGTATGTGTATAAGTACGTGTATAAAGGGTGTGATCGTGYCATGGTTTGCGAACAAGATAATGATGCACCTRTCGATGAAGTCAMATCCTATCMAGATATGCGTGTTGTTGGTGCATGCGAGGCATGCTGGCTTTTGTTTGAGTTCCACCTTGCAGAACAGTGGCCCGCAGTCGAAAGATTGCCCGTGCATATTGAGAACATGCAAAAAGTGGTGTTCGAACCGGGCATGGAAGATGATGTTCTTTCACGTGGACCGCCGACCACAAAATTGACGGCATGGATGGATCACAACTCTTTGAACACACATGTTCCTAAACACGAGCTCCCTTTGTATCCTGATATTATTAAAACTCATGTGTGGGATAATCAACATAAGGTGTGGAACAGAAAAAAGCGTGTTTTTCATGGTGCTCCTTTCGAAAAGATATCTCGATTTCATCATGCCAGGGTCACGGAAGGTGAACGCTTCTATCTCTGTGTGTTGCTACACCATGAGCACTCTCGTGGAGTACGCTCTTTTGCAGAAATTCGTATCGTCGACGAAGTCGAATACGAATCGTTTCGATCGGTGTGTCTTCGATTAGGACTTTTGCAAACCGATGATGCATATAATCAATGTATAGAGACGGCCGCACTTCATTATATGCCTGCAGAGGTTCGTAAAGTGTTCGCTATGCTTCTGCTGTTTAGCCTGGTCAACGATCCTGTTGAATTCTTTTAACGGCATTGGGACAAAATGTGTGATGATTTTCAGTATCGTTCGGGCTCTCTAATTCTTCCTTCGATTGTTTTGCAATATTTGGTGCTCTTTGATCTTGACCGTATCTTACACGAGTCTGGCAAAAACATTCGCATGTTCCGTCTTTAATATCCGACCCCTGATGGAGAAACGGTTGCCGACGACATAAACATGCATTACGAGAACAGGACTGTGTCGTCGATTATAAATGACGAGTTGTCGTATGATCCGATTGAGATGCAAACTAGATTTGAGTCTAATTTCCGACGTCTTCGACCACGCCAAAGAGTGTTCGTGCAAAGAGTTGTTCGGGCCGTGGAAGAGAAACAACCGGTTTATGCTTTTGTAGATGCGCCGGCAGGAAAAAAAAAAACTTTTTGCATAGAAACGATTTTTGCGGGGATCAGGTCGCATAATCGTATTGGACTCGCTGTGGCGTCCAGTGGGATAGCGGCGACTCTTTTGACCGGTGGTCGAACATTTCACTCACGATTTCGAGCACCTTTGAAACCTGATAACACGCGTCCCTTCAATATTCGGAAACAGGGTGATCTTGCCGAACTTATCCGCCGTGCGGACTTTGATCGTTTGGGATGAGGCTCCGATGAGTAACAAGTTCCACTTGGAAGCTCTTGACATTACGCTTCGAGATCTCTGTAACAGTAACCTCTCGTTTGGAGGAAAGGTTTTGCTTCTTTCTGTGGACTTTCGACAGGTTTTGCCCGTTGTGAAGCACGGGTCTCGAGCGCAACAAATTGATGCCTCTATTAAAATGTCTCCTTTGTGAAAACTCTTTGAGGTTCATTGCCTGACTGAGAATAAGCGAATCTTAAGCTTAGGGGATGATCCAATAGCGCGAATGTATGACGCGTTTTTTATGCGTATTGGGAATGAGGATCATATTCGTTTTCTTCCTAATGAACCTACCACAGTCAAACTGCCGCATGAGATTTGTACTGATAAATTTATTCGTGATTTGATTTCGTGGACCTTTGACGATGTGTGTGAACACGTTGGGGATGCTGACTATTTTTATGCTCGATTGATTCTTTGCGCTACCAATGACGATGCGGGGTGTGTTAACGATATGGTTCTGAACAATTTCCCCGGCGAGATGCGTGAAAGTTATAGTGTTGATCACCCTGCTTCTGATGATCACGAACTTGCTATTCAACAGGAGTTTTAAAATTCTCTCAATGAGTCTGGTCTTTCGCCTCACAAACTACGCTTGAAAATTGACGCGCCTTTGATGTTGTTGCGCAATTTGTCGCCCAAACAAGGACTTTGCAATGGCACAAGGTTAATTCTTAAAAAGATTGTTGATGATGATTTGTTGGAAGTGACCATAATGCGTACCGACGAAACGACACTAATCCCCAAAATCGATTTAACAAGTGATGGTGAAACCACGGGGTTTAAATGGAGTAGGAGGCAATTCCTCATCCGTCTTGCGTTTGCTGCGACCATTAACAAGYCGCAAGGACAAACTGKCTCTCGTGCSGGGGTTTGGTTGCGCAAASCTGTTTYTGCGCATGACCAGTTGTATGTTGCTTTGTCGCGCGTTGGTCATCCCAACAACATTCGTGTTGCGTTGCCCGACAAAAAGTTCATCACAAAGAATATCGTTTATTACGAACTTTTGCAATNTTTGTCGCGCGTTGGTCATCCCAACAACATTCGTGTTGCGTTGCCCGACAAAAAGTTCATCACAAAGAATATCGTTTATTACGAACTTTTGCAATAATTTCTTCTCCTTGGTCATATATATCTCTTTCGGACGAGTTGTCAGGATATGCGCGTTACTTTTTGAATGATTTATTCTCTTTCGTCGTATATATCTCTTGTGTCTCCAGAAGATATCTCGATTGCATCATGCCAGGGTCACGGAAGGCGAACGCTTCTATCTCCGTGTGTTGCTACACCATGAGCACTCTTTTGCAGAAATTCGTACCGTGGATGGAGTCGAATACGATTCGTTTCGATCGGTGTGTCTTCGATTAGGACTTTTGCAGTTCCCCATCCGTCTTGCGTTTGCTGCGACGCGTCCTCTTTTGACCGGTGGTCGAACATTTCACTCACGATTTCAAGCACCTTTGAAACCTGATAACACACGTCCCTTCAATATTTCGAAATAGGGTGATCTTGCCGAACTTATCCGCCGTGTCGACTTGATCGTTTGGGATGAGGCTCCGATGAGTAACAAGTTCCACTTGGAAGCTCTTGACATTACGCTTCGAGATCTCTGTAACAGTAACCTCCCGTTTGAAGGAAAGGTTTTGCTTCTTTCTGGGACTTTCGGCAGGTTTTGCCCGTTGTGAAGCACAGGTCTCGAGCGCAACAAATTGATGCCTCTATTAAAATGTCTCCTTTGTGGGAACTCTTTGAGGTCCATTGCCTGAATGAGAATATGCGGATCTTAAGCTTAGGGGATGATCCAATGACGCGAATGTATATTCGTTTTCTTCCTAATGAACCTGCCGCGGTCAAACTGCTGCGTGAGATTTGTACTGATAAACTTATTCGTGATTTGATTCCGTGGACGTTTGACGATGTTTGTGAACACGTTGGGGATGCTGACTATTTTTATGCTCGATTGATTCTTTGCGCTACCAATGACGATGCGGGGTGTGTCAACGATACGGTTCTGAACGATTTTCCCGACGAGATGCGTGAAAGTTATAGTGTTGATTACCCTGCTTCTGATGATCACGAACTTGCTATCCAACAGAAGTTCTTAAATTCTCTCAATGAGTCTGGTCTTCCGCCTCACAAATTGCGCTTGAAAATTGGTGCGCCTTTGATGTTGTTGCGGAATTTGTCGCCCAAACAAGGACTTTGCAATGGCACAAGGTTAATTCTTAAAAATATTATTGATGATGATTTGTTGGAAGTGACCATAATGCGTACCGGTGAAACAACACTGATCACCAAAATCGATTTAACAAGTGATGGTGAAACCACGGGGTTTAAATGGAGTAGGAGACATTTCCTCATTCGTCTTGCGTTTTCTGCGACCATTAATAAGTCACAAGGACAAATTGTCTCTCGTGTCGGGGTTTGGTTGCGCAAACCTATTTTTGCGCATGGCCAGTTGTATGTTGCTTTGTCGCTCGTTGGTCATCCCAACAACATTCGTGTTGCGTTGCCCGACAAAAAGTTCATCACAAAGAATATCGTTTATTACGAACTTTTGCAATGATTTTTTCTCCTTGGTCGTATATATATCTTTCGGACGAGTTGCCAGGACATGCGCATCACTTTTTGAATGAGTTCTTCTCTTTTGTCGTATATATCTCTTCCGACTGATCTATGTTGAATTTTGGTAAACTTATTTTCTTTTTTTTCCCGCAGGCGACTCTGAACTGCATCATACCTATGGGACACGCGCTCAAACGAAAAAGAGGAAACAAACCATCAATAGCAATACAAATGATGGCGCTGTGAATGTTACATCTAGACAACAAGGGGCCCAGTCAAGGCGATCAAGGAAGAGCAAAAAACAAGATACATCGGATAATGAAAATTAACATACTGGTGGTCATGATATTGTGCGCGATGGAGTTAAAGGTGCCCATCAACAAGCGAGCACCCTCGACGATGCTGAAAAAATGCATGTTGACTTTTATGACGATAGTTATGATCGGCGTGACAAATCTGTGCCTAATTTTTCATTGGGTTTGACCGGTACGTCTCTGCTCGATGATGACGAAGATGATAGCGATACGAGTGATTCTCAAGCGATTGATTCTACAGCCAAGCGTAATCGTGTTCCTCAGGAAACGAATCTCGTGGGTTCAACTCCAATTGGTGAGCTGACCCTCCGAAATCATCAGATGGAGAAAAAAAATGCTCACTGTCAAACTCCATTCGGAGTTCGTGACAAGTTGGAACAATTTCATTCTGAGGTGTTGGGAGATGAATTTGTCACTCATGGAGTTGTTGGAGATGTGCGTGCTCGTGATTCATGTTCGCAATCCCAACGCTCTGCACAAAGAAAGAAATCATCCACCGTTCCGACAACTACAGTTCATGGGCATACGAGTTCAGCAATTAACACAACTGATAATGTGTGTTCAGCTGGAATGCTCGAGCATGCGTTCGCTACGAATAGGGAGGAACGACAACCGGTTGTTAGTGAAACGGCAACTCAGGTTTTGAGAGCGCTGGATGACATCTGTGCCGATGAACTTGCACCTCTTCTGTTTCGTGGACCACTCCCTAGACGTGCACGGGTTCACGATTCGTGTTCGCAATCTTAACACAGCCAACGCGAAAGAGATGTTTGCACCAGATCACAGCCGCAAAATTCTTCAACTGTTATTGTGGTACCTCATGATAAGGGTGCACCCACAATCGACACTCCGAATCCGCGCGCTTACCTTGGCAAATGGTTCGACGATGCGAAGAAGGTTGGCCTACAAAAAGTCTTGACTGAGGTGCTTTTTGAAATGTCGTCCAAACTGCGAGCGTTGCAAAGGATGAAAATATATGGGAAACGTTTTTGGGATGGGAAAAAAACAAACTCACAGATATGCGGTTAAAACGAAAATCCTCTAGGACTCTTCCTTCAAACCCATTGAATGTTTCAGATTTGGAGGCTTCTTAGATGTTACAATCCCTTTTGCAGGACGAGTTCTTTGCTCTCTCTAATGAGGAGATCGCTAGGATGATGTTTGATTTGCCATATTGTCCGACAGAAGGGCCTATTCCCCAACCTTTTTTCAGATATGCATGGATACAACGCCTTTTAAAAAGAATTCCTCTGATGGTTCCTTCTTCCGCTCCTCATTCCGCTCCGATCCGTAGACTCCCCCTTCCAGCAGCATCTCCTCCAACTTTTCAACGTCTTCCGGATTATGCTACCCCATCCACTATGTCAACGCCGATTGTCACTACTTCTGTTGTTGTTTCTGCTTCGCCTACCGCTACGGCTACTCCATCTCCTTTCGGTTGTATTGTGCCCGCTCCCACGCCGTCGAGAGACCATCTCCATGTCTATATAGGACCCTTGGAGCAACCAAGTTCTTTTAATTTTAACACTGCGATCAATGACTTTCTTGAATCTATTGGTCCAAAAAAGACACTTGCACACCTGTCCTATCTTGACAGTTCTCGCAGGGTGGAAGATATTGTGGAAGTTGTAGCACATTTGAATACGAACATGAACACTTGGAGAAATGTGAATGCTGCCATTCATCTCGATTACAATCGACAAAGACAGACTCGATTCGAAACTTTTGAGGAGTATTGTCGCAAACTGTTGCAACAAGTTTCTATTCGTGAGCTGCTGCAAGAGTACCGTTCCAATGAAGGAAGTTGATATCTCTACTAAGAGAGATAGGAAGAGAGAGGTGTTGATTGGGCTATCGTTCATACGTTGCCTGAATCATAATTTTGTTGATGGTCAACTTTTCTTTCAGTTAAGTAATTGCCGTTACAAGACAGATATAAAGAGAGAGATAAATAAAGGCGTCCAGAGGGGGGGGGGAGGGGGGACATATAGAGAGATAGCGACAAATAGATAAATAAATAGAAAGACAAACAGAGAGAGAGAGAGAGAAAGAGAGAGGAAAACAATCTTGCCTTAACATTATTATGTTTTATTAAGTCAAGTTGCATTCAATTACGCGATAATTATGCGTTGACCATAGTGTGGGCACTTCCTCAGTTTAATCGAATGAATAATGTCGATATTAAACTTTTTTTTTTTAATGTTCATGTTGGTCTTTCTTTGTTGTTTGCTCTTTCATTAGTGCTCTCTCTCTCTCTTGATCTATATCTCTTTCTATCTCTCTATACATCTCTCTCTCTCTCTCTCTCTCTCTCTCTCTCTCTCTCTCTCTCTCTCTCTCTTTTTCTTTCTTTTTGTCTCTCTTTGTTTGCGCCTGTGTCTCCTCGCCCTTTCTCCTAAATTTTTTTGTTGGATTTCTCGATTTGTCACTTTCTTCAATTCCTCACTTTCTTTGCTCATTTCTTGGTGCTCTCTCCCTCTCTTGATTCTTTGTTTGAGTTTGTGCGAGTGCTCTGTGTTAGGTTGCCTACAACATTTCTTACTTTTGTGGGCATTGCGCGCACCGCCACCACCCCGGACGCTAAGTTGTTTTCTTACTCCTCTCTGTCTCTCTATTTGTATCTCTTTTCTTACTCATCTATGTCTCTCTATTTGTGTCTCTCTATCTCTCTCTCCCTCCTTTCTCCCTCTCTCTCTCCCTTTCTCTGTCTCTCCATCCATCTTTCATTTCTTANTCTCTCTCTCTCTCTCTCTCTCTCTCTCTCTCTCTCTCTCTCTCTCTCTCTCTCTCTCTCTCTCTCTCACACATACACACACACACACACACACAGTAGGTGAAAGTCTGATCGAAACAGTGTCACACAATTCATGCTTTTTTTCTTCGTGAAGTTGTGTATAGCGGATTGGGCAACACACGTGCGCTCACTCACACACACACACACACACACACACATATATATATATATATATATACACACACACACACACACATATATATATATATATATATACACACACACACACACACACATATACATATATATATACATGTATATACACAGACACACGCACACCTAGTAGTGTATATTCTCATATTCTAGTGATAGATACATTCCATTTTACTTATTCTACTAACGTGAGTATGACAATGCATCTTTCTGTATTTTAGTGGTAGATTCATTTATTTATTTATATATTTATTTATTTATTTTCTTATCAATAGTAGTAGTTAGAGGTAGTTGCAAGAAGAGAACTTACCTCCTTTCTCTCTCTCGCTCCACTACATGACCCGTCACGATGTGCAACATATCGAGATGACAGCACGGGGGCGACGATAAGCACAAGCGTCCTCCAAACAAGTCGGGCAGTGTCGGCACAAGGGCGCATTCCAACAAATCGGGCGATGACGGGCATCGCGCATCCCAACAAGTAGGCGACGACGGACCCAAACTTTACGGCGCCATCATCGACTAAACGGGAGGCCGCACGCACTGTCAGGTTCGTCGCCCGCTCCCCTCATCTCTTCCTCCTTTTCCTCTTATCTCCTTCTTCCTCTTCTTCTTCTCTTCTACTCGCATACCCGCATCCCACTTCGCGCTCGTCTCTTCACCTGCGCAAGCACTTCTCACACTTCTCCTTTCTTCTGGCTGCGCTCTTCTTCTTGTCTTTCTGCGCACCAAATCCCGCCAGCTATCCGACGCTTTTCTCTCTCCTTGCGCTACTCCCCGCTCTCTCTACTCCCCTCCTCTCTCTTGCGCTCCTCGTCTCCTTCTTCGCGCGCCGGCCCGGTTAGTATGCCTTTCCCCCCTTCTCTCTTTCCCCCCTTCTTCTTCTTCCTCCTCCTTCTTCTTCTTCCCCCTCTTCTTCTTCGTCGTCTTCTTCTCCTTCTTCTTCTTACTACGTTCTACTTCTGCCCCCACGCTCTTTTCTTCCCGAGCGCGCGCTCTATCTCCCCCTGCTTTCCCCGTATTCCCCTCTCTTTCTTCCCTGCGTCGTGCCTTCCGCGCTGGCGTCTCCGTCTCCCGACACTATCACGATGTCGCGCCTGTGTCCTTAGCGGCCAGCCGATCAGACGAACTACATCTGAATCGGTCCAATTTCGGAGGTAGATTCATCTTAGTGAATCTAAGAAGGAATGTCAACGGGGAAATACAACAAAAAAAAAAGGAAAAACTAAGAAAAATAGGAAGAACGAATCTAACTAAAAAAATAAATAAAAAATTGAAAGAAAAATCAAAAACGAAAAAGAAATCCGAATTGCTCACTACCCCGGCATGCCACCTGTCGGGCAGACTAACTAACTAACTGACTCCCACTAATCCCAACTTTGAGGTCGCGGGTTCAAGCCCTAGCCGACTGAGCTCGGGTAAAAATATTGAGGAGCTCCTTATAAAAAAAAAGCTAGCCCCAGTAGTTGGGCGGATTCGATCCCTATACCCTATGCTTAACAGTCCTGCGCCTAAACCTACGGAGCTAGCTCCCACTTCGAATAGAAGGGGAGCAGCTCAGTACATAAACAGTATCGGGGCTCGGTCCGACCAGCGGCCTGAGCCCGTTTTTCCTAAGTCTGTGTGTGTGCACGCTCGYCGGTCTGAGTATCTGTTTGAGTGTTTGTCTGCTTGAGCGTGTGTGTRACCCGCAAGGGCACTTGGTTGAGTGGACGACTTGAAGGACCGGTAYTTACCYGCGGCCRTGACATTGAGGGTTGCGATAGGAAGAACACTCAAGTAGCGGGTATGCCGGTATCACACCAGTACAGGTMGATGTGCGCRGCACTCGAGGCCGCGCGAAGGAAGACAACAGTTGACATTTTTAAGAGGCCCAACACCGGTCGTYRCCGCTTGGTGTGGTGGTGGCACATTTCTATTGGCTKCCCTGGCCRCACGGCCGGGGCTTATATTATTATTTTTAGTCYGYTTTYGARCTTMSGGCGGCGCGACGAACAGATTTTCCCGTACCGGTCGGTCCGAYGCTTCTGAACTAGATCTAATTCGTTTTCCCCTTACCGCCTATACTTCTGACTGAGCCAAATCACGGTCGACGCATCCCGTACGACCTTTTCTCGTTCTCTTCCAACCCTCCGACTCTTGCGGTCGGAGACTTTTAATTTTTTACTAACCCTCACCTGTTGTCATATGCGTCGTATTACTGTGTATGACCGTCTAGAAATCTCGGCCTCAATGGTCAAGAAGTTTGCTTCACAGCGCCAAGCCAAAAAAATTCTCACATTTTACCCCAGACCGTCCCCAGTATGGTAACGGGCGTCGATCCGATATCCAATGTAAAATCCTGAGCAAATACCTTTGTAAGGGTGTTTGCTCCGACAATCTTCCCGGACCCCATTCAGCGACGTCCCCGTCGCTGGGGAACCTAAATGCAAACAAAGGTCTTCTAACGCGACAAGTTGTCAAAATCCGATTTCCTGCATGAAGTTGTGGTTTTAACACCCTCACTGTTTCCCTTGGTGCGTCCATACTGCCAGGGTCTTAACCTGGGTCTCCCACTTAGCAATAATCGCAATACCAAAGAAATATTATTCCATATGACTCAAAAGCGGGGATACTAGATCCATACTACAGTTACAGAGGTCACCAAGGAGGATAATGATAGCCTCTCCCCTCAACTTTAGACTTTATTTGCCAGGATCTCGTTGGGTGTCCGAGGAGTTAGGAATCATAAATGAATCCTACCCTTAGGACGCAGGTCTCGACCTAAGTCTGCTTTTACCGTCCCACCCGAAGTCTAATGCGAGGGGATCGGCAACCTCTGTCTCAACCCACCACAGTCGGTTGATCAGGCCTGATCTGTGACCCACCGATGAGAAAGTTATGGTAGTTGTTATGATGGACAATAATCATGTTGTGGTTAATAAGTTATCCAATTATAAACGTTTTTAGATGCAAAAAAAAAAATGAGAGTACTACATTCTACTCCCTGGGTTTTGACAGGAGTATATTGTGTCAAGGGGCAGTGTAATCCCTTAAAAAGGTTAACATCTTAGACTCTCGAGCCCCGCTCAAGGACCAAGCCTCACTGCTCCACCCTCCGATTCCAATATTCGTTCCTTGCAGACCCTCGTTCATTAGGAGACAAACCCACCATACACGTTCCAGGATCGATAACCTGTCTCGTGCAGATGAACCCACTTGACACAAAGATAGTTGGGGCATCAACCCCTGCTTCCTTGCGGCAGGTAGTAGTCGCCTCCTTCACAGACCATAGTCTAACAAGGCTCAAATAATTTTCTCCTTCTTAATAGTAATGTAGTCACCTCTCCTCAAGGGGTTAGGTGACAACACCCCACTGTGGACCAGGAACATAGTTCCGGCGTGGGTCTCACTACTACTTCTGAAGACGAATTTATAGCTCCTTCAAACCACCTATCAGGGAAAGGATAATTTAGGATTGCAACTCCCTCAAGGGCAGATTGTACACATTGACCACCTCTCGAAAGAATATTTTCTCTCAAGAAGCTGTCCACTTCATTCACCTCCGACCCCGTGTCGAACGTGGATTCTGCGTAACACTTCTGCTTTTTATAAGGAGAGCAATCAGCCATATAGGTTCAAGTGAAATAAAACATAAATGAATAATCATATTTGATTTCCCCATAAGGATGAATTAAGGCATACAATCTTAAATAAATAAACTCAGATGGGTGACTCACAAATAAAAATGCGTCAGATAGATAGTTTCATATGAATAATATTAAATAAGCTCATCTCGAATATACTGGTATGGACGGATTAATTTACATAGATATCTCAAATAAATGGTCTTAAAAGGAAAAAATTTAAGCGCTTAGATTCAATTGACTATGTTCAGGTAGAGGGTATTGAACTACGTGAGTTGAACCAGATAGCCTCATACCTGAATTTCACCACCAAGTAAACATAAACAGGATGACGCAACACTAGACTCCTCATTGCCCTTACACTTTTAGGATCAAGAGTCTTTGGCTGCTTCTTATCAACCTCTAAAATTTTCCCAAAGACGGACTCAGCCCTATATCGACTCTTTCCTTAAACATGACTTTTATTAAGAACCCATAGCAAATGAGGGTCCTCAGTGATACTATTCTCGTTCGGTCCTCCTCGTATCCCTGGATATGTTTCTGACTTATCACTAAGTACTAAAATCACCATAGTCCATTTATCGGTACCTATGTCATGACCGGAGGAAAAATACGCCTGCTCAGAATACAACTTTACAAAGTTCACCCTACGCTTATTCAGATAGGTCATCCTTGAGAAGGTGCCAGTAACTTCTACCACCCTCTTTTTTTTCTTCCTAGATGGATATCCCCTCCATTATGAGTACCGTTATTGACAAGGAGAGAAGTATTAAGTCATCCGCATATACTCTCCTTTTGAGGGTGTTTTTGCCTGACGACCCTGACAAAAACTAAGTTATCACTAACATTGATCCTGCATCACGTTGGTAGGATCACACCCTTAAATGATCCCTCTGTACAACAAGTATGAAACTAGCCTGCATAATTCAATCTGACATAGGAAAACGGTGTCAGGGTAATACTTAATCTACGATTCGTTAGCACAACCTGAGACACTACGAGAGGGTCAAGCACATGCGGCGGAGGTGGAAGAACAGGTCGACGTGGCTAAGGAAGGGCAGTCAACTGTTGAACTCGTCGTGCCATGGAAGAAGAGGGAGAAGTATATCCCATCGGCTAAGTACGAGGAGGTGGCTTAAAGCGAGGTGACGGAGAGCCGTAACGTTGTTCGTACTTACAAGAGTAATAAGTCATTTTTTTCCTGGAGACAACGTTTATTCTCGCATTTCCTCTTGATGTCGTCGCAACCTTAATCTTTCTTACTTCTCTTCTTCCTCATCCTCTTTCTCTCGCTCTTCTCTCGTCAGGTCAAATGGGCTTTTCAGTTGCCTTTCCCTGCCAGTCGCCCCTTCCCCTTTTAGATCCTGCTCCACCTGACATGGCCGAAGGGATGAGACACCTAGAGTAGTACTGAACTTTTTAATGCTTTATGTATAAGGATGTGTATCTTTACGAAAGAATAAAGACTTCGGAAGTTTGCAAGATTGTCATAGGGGCAGAAAAACATTACAAGTAGAGGAGAATACCGTAATAGAAATACCTTCCAGGCAGACTTGATAAGTCCTCTTGCTACCCTTATCGACTTGTTTTTAAAAGACTTCGCAATCCTTGATCGCTACCCTGTATGTTACTTTTCTAACCTGATATGGGATTAACTATGACCTCGGGCAAACGATAGAAGGACATACTAATATTCGTAAAGTACGGTAGGCTGTATACTTCAAATTGTACTCACCCCATCTCATGAAATCTACCATAGACAAATGTTCACAATAAACCGACAATTAGCATTAGTAGTCCCCTTACCATATAAATAGAGGTTGCACACTACCCTATCTTTCGTTTGTTGTTTTGCTAGGGCTTCAATTAACCAGACCCTGGTCCGTTCACATAGGACCCTAGCAGCCAACCGAAGGTCCCCGTCAGCGTGATACCTGTTGGGAGTATCGGTGTGACTTCTCACCTCTACATATAAAATTCTTCACTTTCTAGCTTATGTCACAAGCTGCATTAGCTTATTTAAAGGTTGTCGTTTTGCCGTGATCATCGTTTAACCATACCCGAGTCCGTTCACTAAGGACCTCGGCTGGAAAGCGAGATCCCCGACAGTACATCAATCTGTTGCCGGTGGACGGCTAGCATTTCTAATGATAGTCACACTATCCATTAAACCAAAGGTTGTCATTTTGCCGTGATCATCGTTTCACCATACTCGAGTCCGTTCACTACGGACCTCGGCTGGAAAGCGAGATCCCCAGCAACGGCGCCACCTGTCGCGCGCAGCGGTCCCGCACCCTGTTGGGAGCGTTGAACCTCACGGTCGTGTCACGCAGGATGTTTTGTCTGAAGAGAACTAGTCACCACTCCAACCGTGCGCGCGTGCTATACCTCTCACGACGCCTGCGACAGGTCGGGACGTCGCGAGGTACAACTTACCTCTACCCCATGGGCTGTCACCACCCTTAGGTAGGCGTATCCCTGTTGAGCTACCGGCCCACATGCGAAGCTTTTTACGTGCCTGAGTAGAGGTAGGTCGGTCGAGGGCGTTTGCTCGATCGCTGTAGCATAATATGGGGTTCGCGCGGTAAGACGCCTAGGACTGACCCGTTAGATACTCAGGTCGAACTTTGAGACGGTCGTCTTATTTCTGCATTTATTATCAAAACACTTTCTCCTTCTAACCTTTATGATCAACGTATCAGAACCTTGTCACTATCAAAGATAGTCTATTCCACTCAGCGTATGACTGATCATCAAATATCATAGGATTTATATAAGATAGATTATGAATATTGAGGTATTACCACTGGGAACCCTTCCCACTTTCACAAGTGCTGAGTGTCCAGAACTCTTCAACATATCAGGTCCAGTTCAATCCCAAACTCACAAACAAAACAGACCTGCACAACATAATGCAAAAACAGTTCACATGCCACGCACTTAACGGCGTCAACCATCAACCATTGACATTGTCCCTCACTCCCCAAACCATGCATGACGGCTCTATCTTTCCTGAGATGCAAGCCCAGCCCCCTCACATTTATTCAAAGGACCCTTGAGAGTGACCAGGACCATTTAGGCAATGACCACAGATGACAGGTTTACTGACCACAGGGCTTGATTTTAGGTGTAGGTATCAAGTCGAGGCAGAAAAAGTTGAATCGGCAACGACCGACCTGTTATCGAGTGATAACAAAAAATTGAGTCTTTTTTGTAGGACTTATCCTTCAATTGCGGTAGACCAAAGCAAAGAACTGCACACACACAGGTCAACAATGATTCAACATCCCCACTTGATTCCCACATAATGATATCTAAGAGTCAAACCCTTAGTTCTGGTTTTTGAGCTTTGGGATCAACATCCCAAAGTCTAACCCCTAAGCTTCTATCTACCCCTAAGTCGTCTGTCACTCCTCCTTCTTTTATTTCAAGGAGTTTCTTGTCTATGTCTCAGGTTGTCACAGAGAAACTCAGATTTCTCCTTCGTTCAGTCCTTGCAGTTTCTCTCTCTTGCGGATAAGCGCACTCTTTGGTACTTTATGCGGTAGTTTAACAGAGTTTTACTCATGTCGTTCAGTGGTTTCTCCCTTAGGAGTCTATCAATGAACCGAGGCTACGCGGAAATCTTTCTTGTCTAATCCTTTTCCCAACGGTATCTGTTTTCTTTTACATTTCTTTCTAAAGAACCTTTGGGGTCGCTTCCGATGGAGCACTTCCTTTTTCCTTTTCTCTTCTCCTTGTCCTGACATGCGCAAGTAGTGGCCTGATTCACCCGGGAATCTTCCACTACTTGATCAATTCCAAACAATCTGTTAGTCAGAAGAGTAGTCGAGTAGCCCTATGAGAGCACCCAACCATACTTTAAAGTCCATACAACCAAGTAGTTCAAGCAATCTAGTGCAAGCAATTGGATAACTCACCCGGRAGTATCCTTTTATTAGATGAGCAGATTGTTAGGAAGCCTATGTTGAGYTGCCTCAACACTCGACTCAACATTCAGAAAACACTCCAGATCCAAGTGTCAATTCCAAATCAAAGTTAGTAACAGGCGGTCTTCACGGAAGCCTCCTATTACTACTTGATTCAGAGCTCGGTCTTTTCCTCAAAAGTGTAGTAGGACGACCCTACGGGGGTCACCCTACTACTTAATTAGAGTCAGACGAGCTGGGATTATGTTAGTGGATTCAGACAAACACCAGATCATCCCTTTCCGGGAGTATCTTGTTAGACCCTGTTAAAATTGAGTTAAGCAAGCGTTAGGATGACCCCACGGAAGCCTCCCATGTCCTGCTTCAATGTTAATCAGGTGGATCGTTAGTACTTATTCATATCGTCCATTAGTCATACCCTGAACAAGTCGTAAGGTTACTCACYCGGGAGTACCCCTTTACTTGTTCAAACATAACTGCCTCATTTCTTCTCTCCATTAGTTGACCCCTAAATCAAACAAGTATTAGGACAACCCACCCGGGAGTCATACTACTACCAGTTTGATATATAGGAGATCAAGAAGAACTCTTGATTGAGTTGTCCTGACAGTTCACCTATCTGGCCTATGCGTTGTAAGTGAGCAAAAGGCATGTGGACTCCCACGGGAAGTCGGACAGATCGACCCAGACTTAGGAGTTCGTACACTCACCCAGGAGTATTCGAATCCCTCCCCAGTCTGGTTCGATTAGTGATAGGAGAGCTTAACGGAAGCCTCCTGTTACCTTTTTCTTTTGTTAGCCTTTGAAGACGAGTACCCTACGAGAGTACCAGGATTAATTGGCTTTTGTTAAATTTGAAGAAATGTACCCCACGGGAGTACCGGATCAATCGTTGTTGTTAAGTTGAAGAAGCGTACCCCATGGGAGTACCGGATCAATGGTTGTTGTTGCCGATTGTAGGATTGTACTTCATGGAAGTACCGATCAAATGGCTTCGTTAACTGAAGGAATATACTTCACGGAAGTACCGGATTAATTTGACTTCGTTAACCTGAAGGAATGTACTTCACGGAAGTACCGGATCAGTTTAACTTTGTTAAACTGAAAGAATGTACTTCACGGAAGTACCGGGTCAATTTGACTTTTGTTAAGCTGAAGAAATGTACTTCACGGAAGTACCGGATCAAAATGACTTTTGTTGAACTAAAGAATGTACTTCACAGAAGTACCGGTCAAACAGGTTTTTGTTAAGTTTGAAGAAGTGTATTTCACGGAAGTACCGGATCAAACAACCTTTGTTGTTGTAACCTGTAGGTTAATAGGGAAGCTGCACGGCACCTTCCTGCTACTATTGTCAGAGTCAACCAATCATCATACCAATTTCTTACTTGAATTAGTCCATTAGTATCAAACGATGTCAATCCATTAGTCATACCAAAACAAGTAGCAGGGTTACTCACCCRGGAGTATCCCTTTTACCTGTCCGGACATAATCAACTCATTCTTTCTGCGTTAGTTGATCCTCAAATCAAACAAAGTATTAGGATAACCCTCCCGGGAGTCACCCTAATACCAGTTCGATGCGTAGGAGATCAAGACCACTTTTAGGTTAGTCGCCCCGATCGTTCATTTATTCGTTTACGTATTAAATTGAGCAAAATATTGTTGACTTACACGGAAGTCGCACAGATCGGCCTAGACTTTAGGAGTTTGTGCACTCACCCGGGATTACTTAATTCCCATCCCAAGTCTAGTCGGATCAGTGAAAGGAGAACCCCACGGGAGCCTCCCATTACCTCTGTTTTTGTTAGTTGTTTGAAAACGTGTACCCCACGGGAGTACCGGACTAGTCATGCTTTGATTAATCACTTGAAGACATGTACTCCACGGGAGTACCAGATTAGTCTTGGATTTAGCTGGTAAGTCAACAGAGAAGACGCACCGCATCTTCTCGTTATCAATGTATGCATGTCGAAAGTCAACTTAGTTAGGTGGATGGCTGGGTAGTTCGCACGACGAGTACCCTTTTAGTCATTCCATTCAGACAACATGACGACCCCAATGGAGGTCTCCATCATACTGCCTTTGTTTTCTCAAGCCCATGCAGACTAGGTTCCTTCTCGGTTCTTCTCCTAGGTTCCTTTTCCTAACTTCAGACAGATTCTCAATTCAAACATATAATACTTTCACTTTTGATAATTTGGTATTGAAGAAAAGGTATAAACAGTATATCGCATAATCACGCATGCAGTCCGATTGAAGGGTGTAACCTGTAAGGGTATATGGGAAAGGAGTAGGTGAAGCATACCTTATGATTCCCTGCCTCCAGAGTTCCTCTTGAACTCCGGCAGAGCTCCCGCAATCGTCCTGTGGTCTGTTTGTCTAAGTATCATTTTTCATAGAGTAAAACTTCATATTCAAAGATATCATATCTTTTTAGGTAAGTGTGAAATCAAAAGGGAAGTAAGGGGATTAGTTTACAGGAGAATGGGGAAGGATGGAAGAGGCAGGCACCATYACATGGTGACGATGTCTCTCTCCTCTCCAATGCCCCATACTTCTCAAATCTGATCCTCCCTACTTCTYTCGATATCAATCAGCCAATCAAGGACCCACAAGATGATGCTTAAGAATGAAACGATCATGATAATAACTTTGGAAAAATACAAAGAAGAGAGAATCGAAGAGACCAGGTCAAAGGAGAGGGGAGAAGAGTGGAGGAGGCAGGTACCACCACATGGTGACAGTGTTCCTTCCGTTTTAGCGTCCTGTCTTTTCTTCTTCCTTGTCTTATCATGCTCAATATCAAAAATAATCCCTACTTAATATTCAGTAAAATAATAATAACAATAATAATAGTAATAATAATAAACAATAATAATAACAATAATAATTGTACGGAACATGATTGTGAATGTCATATAGAAACTCAAGTTGCGAATCCAGCRGCTGCCTGAGCTAACCATGCATGAGTATAAAGTACAAGTGCATCGAGTATCCATCAAATAGAGCAATACAATAGTAATGAGCCAATGWYGAGGCCTGCARGCCATATTGTCMCAATATCTGGGGTCAYTCCTTGCTGTTGAGTGCCCGTAGGTTGTAATAGATCTGTCGTCGGAAGGACCTCGYGGTTCCTGAGATTCGTAGTTGTTACAACCCATGGAACATCAAGATCGTGACTGCTATAGTATCGAAGGTCAAATGCACAGGCTTCCGGAAGATCCGGAGGTGACCCTTCAACCGTTATTTAYAGMAGACTAGAGGCAAGTGGGCAGTGGTAAGTCTATCCTTGYTGAGTCAGCGGTACCCAGTCCCCGTCTCGGATWGTCCAGTCAGCGAGTATCGCGCGRGACTGTGTACACTCAGGGCCAGCGGGAACGAGGCAGGCCAGCCACAAACAGAAGTATAAATCAAGAGGCAGCGCCCAACCATTCATTCATTGYTGCGTGAGCCACGTGGAACTGCTGTCGCAACGACATGTGCGAGGTGGTCTGCAGATCCCCGGGGATGAAGTGGGCTTGAAGGTGATAGTGATGACTGTGGCAGCTGCCATAGCCGTTAGTGATTGATAGTGGCCGTAACCATCTGCAGTGAGTTTGCACTCGAATTGTGTTCTCAGTTGTCATATCTCTGAGTTTTGAGTGGACGCTTGTCGCCAGTTCGTTGTGCCACCGGTCTGCATATATGTGGTGTGAGTACGAAAGCTAGGCTAATTGCAGAATAAMAATAATAATATTRATAATAACAATAATAGTAATAATAATAAAAATAATAACAACAATGATAATAATAATAGTACTWATRAAATGGTATTCACCARTTCGCAACARCTRATGCAGRTTCCAGGGTTTGACCCATAGTCATCATCTTTCCTATGTACAGTATCTGCGTAGATCCTGAGAGTCGAACCCGTGATCCGGGTATTCGCAGCAATTGATAAGTTGTCATATGTAGGTTGTAGGGGTTCAGTCAGTAGGCCTGTCGTTTGTAGACCTTAGCAGATCCTGGGTGTCGTAGCTGTAAGTCCTCTGCAGGGTCCTGGTCGCAGTCACTACAGCCTTGAAGTCTCAAAGTTACTGCTGCTACAATATCGAGGGGGCCGAACCCGCAGATTTCCGGAAAGTCCAGAAGTGGCTTTTCAAATGCAGCCCTCGGTAGACTGTAGGCAGGTGGCCAATGGTGAATCCACTTTCGTTCAGTCAGTTGTACCCAGTCCCAGTTTATTTCTCACAATCAGCAAGTACCATGAGGGACTATTTGCACCATGGGACGATGGAGAGAGACAGGCCGATAAGCCACAAAAGTATAATTCAAGAGGCCGCGCACAGCTGTTCATTCATTCCCGCGGAAGCCATGCGGAAGTGTTGTCTCAGCGGCTTGTGCGAGGAGGTCTGCAGTGTGCCCGAAGTCGAAGTGGGCCAGGAGAGCTTATCATAGCGATAGCGTAGAGGCAGCCATAGCTACCATAGCTGTAGCCGGTGTGTGAACAGTCACTTGTTTGGGCGCTGAGCCGCCACAGTCAGTTGAAAACGAACTCTTATTTGGGTGTCATAGCTCTGAGTATTGAGTGGGCGCTTGTCGCCGGTTTGCTGTGCTGCCTGTCTGACTAACTGTCTGTGTATCTGTTTTTGTTTATCTGTATGTCTGTATGGCTGGATGTCTGTCGGTCTCTGTTTGTGATTGGTTTGCAACTTGTTCGTCTGTTTGTGTTGGTCTGTCTTTCGATATCTATCTATTTCCCTTGTCTGGCCTGTCTGTATCTGTTTATCTGTCTGTTTTTTTTGCTTCTCTTTTCTCCTTTTTTGCTTATCTTTTCTCCTTTCTCTCTCTCCCTTCTTCTTCCACGTGTGCGTGTGTTTGTGGGGTACCTAGGTTGATCCGGGTTTGAAGTGTGAAGTGCACACTGGTGTTGGACATAGTGACAAGGGTTACGATGCATGGGTGTTGATGCACCATAGCCAGTCGAAGCAAGCCTGCATCTGAACTGTGTCCTGGTTTCCATATCTTCGAGCTTTGAGTTAGGTGTCTATCGCTGGTTTGCTGCGCGACTGTGTGCATGCCTGAGCAGTGTGAATAAAAGCTAGTCTGATTTTACCACTACTACTACTACTACTACTACTACTACTAATAATAATAATAATAATGATATGCAAGGGAGATGAGCAATAGCGAACTTTAGAAATCAAACAGCAATATACATATGAGACTAGATAGTCTTGACCTCGAACCAACAACAGAATTGCATCACGAATTTTCGCCAAGTAAGAAGACGTCAAGAACTCATAATTGACAATGCTGAAACAGTCTCATCATCATCAACGAAGAACCAAAGTTGATATCCTCGGCGCCCAGACTACATACTGCAGATCCTATTACTACAAAGCCGATGATGACGTCTACAGCTTCTCAAGTACGAGCAGATCTCGGACAATGGTGGCGCCTCAAGCACCAAGTATGTCCCTCGTATCACTCTTAACCTTGTCCCCCCCTTCACACAGATACCACATGCACCTAGGACCACCATGCGCCATCGATTCACGGTGATCTTTGTAAGTCTCACTCCCTCTCTTTCTCTTTACCCGTTCTATCCTCTTTACCTCTGTGAACGCAGCGCGGCCCGTTTACGAAGATGCATCACACCACAACCAAGTACTACGGATACGAATAACATAATCGTATTTTAACAAGTCGGTCGGTCGGTGGCCATCCTCATTGTTATCAACGGCTCACCACACCCCCTTTGCAAGCCTTCCTCCTAATGCATGGTAGGTAACGGACGCCGGATTGATGCGGGACGCTCGGGCGACAATCAGTGAGCAAAGGTGAACGATTCGACCAATGCCACGGTATAGGAAGCCCCGACAACCGTGACTGTTACCAACATCGAATGTGCTGCTGGGTGCCGCCAGAGGAGTTCGTTCGAACACCCGAGAATGACTGGCTAGTCCCTTCCAAACAGGAAAGCACCCAGAGTGTGTGATGCGCGTCCCTCATAACTCTGTTATTATCTTTCAGACGCACATACTAATAATGATAGTAATGATAATAATATAATAACAATATCAATAATAATAA
>BFEA01000032.1:4093564-4124737 GCA_003427395.1 Chara braunii
GCCCATGATCACATCCGCCAACTCCAAGGAGGTCAACCCCTACCTCCCCACCTCTTGACACAGCCTGCTGCCCCTTTCATCTATCGACAGCATCGGACACAGGCCGCTGCGATGCATTTCACTCTTCCACCACCGACCACCATGATGTGTCAGGGACCTTTGGCCCAACTCCCTGTTCTTTCTAGTTCTCTTGCTGGTGCCACTACGTCCTCTGTCCTCTTGTCACAGTCAGTTTTTCCTCTCCCTACCCATTATCAGCCGTTGATGTATCTTCCACAGTACCGACTGGATCGCCTCCCGCAGTTTGACGGCAGGGCCTCCGAGCTCCAAGGATGGATCTCTACTACTGAGGAGCAGCTTCGCTACCATGGTGTCGCTATGGAACTGTGGCCCGTCGAGATGTCCTCTCGTTTCACAGGTCGTGCAGTCTCCACCTGGCGCGACTTCCTCGCCCTCCGCTCACAACATGGCGTACATGAGGGCATGTTTTATCCTGAGTTTCGCGACTTCCTCCAGCAGTATTTTTCTCGCCCTGTACCAACCCGCGACCTGATTACCCGTATGGCTTAGATCAGATGGCTTGGTGGCGACAATGCCTTAGAGTCATACATCACAACATTTCACCGTGTACGCGCTCAGATTCCTGTCACAGCCATATCAGAGGACACCATGATCCAGCGATTCCGCGCAGTTGAGAGTTCTCGCATAATCATCCATAAGTCACAATCAATCGAAGGAGCAAACCATACCGGCACAAAGCCTAATTGCACACGAAGATCATTCACAACCTCATACATCAAAGACGACCGCATGGCCGAAGTAACCGCATGACACACACCATCACTGAGTGAGAAGACATCCATGTAGAAAGAGAGAGACAGAAGATGTTGAGAGAATAGAGAAAAGAAAAGGAAAGAAGGAGGAAAAGATAAAGAGTTGACACATCGATGTCTCCCGAACGCGACAAGCGGCTCCGTATAATATCCAAGTCAAACCAGCCGACAGAGTTGAACCCGAAGATGGACGTCATGTCCATATCGAACCAAGCATGACCAACTTCATCCGGCAAGACCCTACACGTTTCGTCCGGAGCCGGTTCCGGACTCATCCAGGGTCGTCATGCAATCGAGTGCCAATCGATGTATTAAACAGACTATTTAAGACGAAAAGGACAAGCACTCGAAAAGTCTAGAGCCAGCCGGAGTCTACACAGAGAAGAAGGCGTTAAACAACCGCTACCCTACGAAGTCCACGGTTCAAATCTGTAACCGAATCCCTACGATCTAAACCCACAGGTCCACGGGTCAAAGCCCAACACCTGAACAGAACCAGATTCAAAGACGACAGAACAAACCCACAGATCAAGTCCTACAAAGAACATCCAAGTAAAATCCGGTTACCGGTTCAAAAACCCTCCATCAATCCTTAAAAGGCCATCCTGGCCTCATAGGCTCATATCGCAGGCCTATACCTATTTTGTGCCCCCTTCCCGTAAGGGCCTTCCAGGCCCAATTTCGTGTTCGGAACTTATCCCAACCCGTCAGACAATGTACCCAACCATCCCACAGACCTCCAAATTTCAGAGAAAAATTGCACAGAGATTTGTCGAAGATTTCGTCAGGAAATCCCCCCCGAAGCCTCAACTCCACTTTCAGAGTCAACAAAAAGACCGCCTCTGCGGCTGGCATGCTCGTAAACCGTCGAGCACGATGGAGAAACGAACCAACAACTGCCATCTTCTGCTTCTTGCTCACATATGAGCAATTATCCTGAAGACTTTGAAAACGCAAGCCCATTTCCAATACAGTCCGCTGGTTTTTGTGTACCTCGACACATTGAATGCCCGATGGCCAACCAGAATTTCGTAAGACACAGCCAAGGAAATCCCAAGAATCAGAGTCACTTGTACGCTCCAAGCTCAGCTTCGGATCATAGCACTCACCCAGAATATCCTCAGCTTTGTGACGAGAAAAATCATCACCCACATAATGCCTGATGAAGATAGAGACATCATCAATCAGACGAATCCCGTGGACCAGAACTCGGTCCTTTCCGAGAGAATTCAGGAAAGAGAATTCGGAAGAGACACACAGTAGGCATGCAATCGTCAGGCTAGAAGGTTTACCCATTGGAATGCCCATGGTTTGCCGAAGAATAGTCCCGTTCGCCCGAATAAAGGTATGCTCAAGATCAAACCTTACAAAACTACGAATCATATCAAACCCATACGATTCTCAGCCCTCCTGTGCTCCACCTTTTTGAATCTTGGCCTCTTTCCCCCGCTTCTTCAACAATACCCCTTTAGCCCTCTTTCCTTCCCAAAAATCGACTACCCAATCCAAGAAGTGGCATTCGATTCAGAACAATCATGATATTGGTCGCCCACAACTAGGCAACAATCAGCAACAGAACGCCGACTCAACCGAGCAACAGAGAAATCAAGAGCAGAAAATGAAGATAAAATTTGATGCCACAATCTTCCCACAACATCACGGCAACCCGAAAATGTCACATTCTTATTGTTACGGACTCAAGCCGGGGCCACTGCCCAGTCATTCAAACGAAAACTTACGTGACCACCAACACGAGGGAATTCTTCAGATAAGGATGCACAGCTACAAATATTTTGTTTCGTTCGGCTGCCTCTCGAAAGTTAAAAATCAACTCGCCCACACTCTTATTCTTAAGCCATACAATCCGCATGCGTCTTACTATCATACGCTTCCATCCTGCATCAATATCCAAACTCATTACAATATTGGCACATAGCGATCGAATGCCAGGCTTACTCAGCCCTGCATCATAGGTGATCCGTATCACCAGTCGTTCCGAATACTAATGTCAAACCGTCGCTTAATTACCCCTGACAGGATAAAACGTAGTTGATACCTCGATTTTTTTTCAGAAAAACAACGCACTGCAGAATATGCTTGCACCAGAAAAGCGAAATCCAATTCCGTTAGTTCCTTTCTAGAGCTCGGATTGCCGAGGTACCCAGCCAGAGATGGCTTCAGAATAGCAAAACGTGATAGGAATGGGACGACAACCACAATAGACAGGTACTTTCCAGATTGAAACACATGCTTAGCTTTCTTAAGCAACTCATAGCTCCCAGCAGAACAAACCAATGAGGAACCAAATCGACGTTTAATCAATTTCCAATTCTCGGCAAAAACCTGTCCACCCGCACATGCAACCCCGATCGACGAAACTTTCCTCTCTACTCAAGAGTTCAATATCGTTAAAAGGCTAGAAGAAACTACTCCAATAGTGGAATGAAAAACCAAATGCGTGAGAGGGAAAAATGTATGTGTCGTGATTCCAGCGTTCCTTTTCTTCCTGACTCTCTCCTTTTTTCCAAGTCTATGATGTTTGCCCCACCGTTTCAGATCCTGACTATTCAGATGTGGACTAAACTTTTTTATAACAAACTTTTCTAGATCACGAACTTCCTCCTCCCCACCCAAAAACAGTGGTACTGTGACATATTGACCAACCTGACACCTCCTTAGCCACGAGTACAATTTATGGTTCCGTTTTCCTTGCTCAATAACCTTAGGATTAGACGCCCGATAGACATGTTCCTTCCATAGAGTAGAAAGCGATCTAGTGGTAGCCCCGACATAAGTGTGTTTAGACCAAGGTGAGATCAGAGCATAGACAAGAGGTCCAGGAAAATTCTCAAAGTCGAAGTCCTCGGTAAGCAAATTTAACACATACTCTTTAAACTTTCATGCCCAAGGAATCTGATCACGGAGGATAAGGCCGATGACTACTAATCTAAAGAAGGCATTATACTCAGTATCCCGAAGGAAGAAAGAAGAACTATTCGAAGGTGGAGCAATGGTCGAGCAAGGAGGAGAAGCAAATCCCAAGGGAGAGACAACATGCCCGGCGGAAATTGGCGAAACTCCATATCCACATCTTTTAATTCGACAGTCATCAGCCAAAGACCAAAGTATAGACGCGTCCGGGAAAGACCCCTATAGCTCGACTGACTTCTCCCCCACATCCTCAATTTCACCCGAGTTTTTTGAAACGCCATCACTAACCTCCAGTACCTCTTTCTCCCGTCTGGAAGATGGACCCGGTATCTCGTCGAACGCTTTCTTTGCACGTGCTTCCTCAAGGTCACACACGGTATCCTCGAACTTTCCGAGCTTCACACCCTCTTCCTTACAGAGTGGCTCTAATCCTGCCTTCCGGAGCATACACAATTGCCGCTTCTGTTCCTCCACGAATTCGACCCTATCATTTAATCGTTGTAGTAGTACGCCGTGGAATCTGTTCCTTGTCCAACAGCGCAGACATCGAGGTGGATCTGCCCCCAGTTCTTCCAGTGGTAGCTTTTATCCCTCTTCGAGCAGATCGGACTGCCACTTCTTCGAGTTCCTCCCACCACCTTCTCTTTACCTTTCTCACCTCCCGCCATCAACTGGCTCATTTTCTCCTCCAGAGTCTTCACCTGTTTCTCCGCCTCTATTTTGCGAGCCTCCGCTTCAGCTCGTTTCTGCTTGAGAGCCTCTGCCTCAATATTCGCCATTCGATGTAAGTTCTGAAGATTTCGATACTCTACTTTCCATTTGTCCTCTTCTCTCACATTATCCGTCCATCTTGGTCTGGGAGAACCCCGATTAGAGCATTCTGGTGTCTGCAGCATCACGCTGCCTCGCTTGTTACCAGTTCGCAAGGCTTGCTCCTTCCATTGCCCTGCTTTTGAGATCACACGTTCATTCTGATCATGGGGCATACTAACTTCCTTACGTAGCCCCAAAATCTCCTGTTTAAAATTTGCCTTCATATACGCTGACTGCTTCAGTTTTCCTATCTCTGCCTTCAACGCCGCAATCTCATCCTCATTTACACGTTTTTCTCCAACCTTTCTTCGTAGTTCCATAATTTCATTCTGCAGATACATAACACGATCCTCCCCGCCAGGACATAGCGTCTCGTTTAACTTACGCCTCAGATCCTCATTCTCCTTCCGAAGTCGAAGAGTCTCTTCATTCGCCGAATCCCCGCTGACAACCTCAGCCGATTTACCCTTCTTAATGCCTAACGCGTCTAACCTCTTCTCCAATCGCTCGCCCATTGCTTCCTCAAATTGCTCTCGCTCTTTTCTCAAGGCCAAAAGTTTTTCCTCCTCATTTTTTCTTGCTTTCTCTTTCGCCTCCTCCTCCTTTTTCTTGGCCTCCCGTTCTGTGTCTTCTACATACTTGTTATAGACTTTGTCAAGCCTTTCCTGATTCCTCGTCCACCAATTTGGTCGAGTCTGGTACGCGTTGTCGGAACCCGCCATGTTACCTCCCCTTTGGTTTGACAAAGATGGACCATAGGAGGCAGAAACGTTAGTAGCAGCTGATGCAGAAGACGCAGCGCCAGCAGCAAGCAACGCCAAGAGTGGTGGTCCAGTTGGTTGGGACAACATTAGCTCTCGTGGCGGGCGGACGAAAACCTGACCCTCGTTGTGGACATTCGCGGGCCCAATGGCCCGTTGATCCGCATTGAAAACATTCGTCTCTTCCCGGATATCCAGCCATCACGGACGATCAGAAAAACCACAATTAGCCTCAAACACAACACACAAACATACGGAAAGCACAAACGAAAGGTAAGTGACCTAATCACGAGTCACACACACGTAGTATAATTGCTACGGTGGTTCCAAACCGTAAGGATGAAGTTGCCCCTTCTACTTTTCCCGATTCCACAGAGTCCTGCCTCCCTCGCATCCCTCGCTTCCCTCCTCCACCTCCAGCGACTGCGGCTCATCTTGCACCCATCCAGCCCACCTCTTCAGGGGCCCCACCCCCTTATATTCCTGACGTCGCTGATGACGGTACAGTCGAGTCTAGAGATGGAGAGTGTCCGGCTGCTTATTTATCTCGACAACTACTTCCCACTAAGCGTAACTATACTGCCGACAAGCGCGAGGTCCTTGCGTTGGTCTACGCTGTTAAGAAGTGGCGTCATCACTTGCACGGTCACACTTTCACCGTTTTGATGGAGAACTTTATCCTCGCCGCCTTCCAGACGAAGCCTAAGCTCACTTCTCGCCAGACTCGTTGGTGGCGTGACCTCTCCGAGTTTGATCTCACCATCAAGAAGATCTCCGGTGAAAGCAATCACGTAGCAGATGCCTTATCCCGCCGCCCCGACCTTCAGTGCGAGGATAGTCAGCTATCTGCTATTTCAGCTTCCACCATCCACCCCCCCTTTTTGGATGAGTACCGTCGCGCATACACCCAGTGCCCTGAGTTTTTGTCCATCTACGTTGACCTACAGGCTGGCAAGTTCGTCCCTAACTTCCATCTCGATCCCTCTGGACTCCTATACTGGCTTGGTCGCCAAGGTACCCGTACTCCTCGCTTATGTGTGCCCTCTACTGGTCAGCTCCGTGTTCGGGCCGTCACTGAGTGTCACGATCAGCACGTCGCCGGTCATCTCGGTGTCTTCAAGACACTTGACCGCCTCTACCGCCATTACTACTAGGAGCACCGTCGTACATTCACTAAGGAGTACGTCCGCACCTGCAGGATCTGCCAGGAGGCCAACATTCCCAACCACCTCCGTTACGGTCTTCTTCAGCCCTTACCCATTCCCACTCAACGTTGGACTTCCGTCTCGATGGACTTCATCGGTCGTTTTCGTCCCCCTACCCTACGAGGCCACGACGCCATCTTCGTCATTGTCTGTCGGTTAACAAAGCATGCTCACTTCCTCCCTTGCAAGTATGCTAGTTCCGCCAAAGACATCGACTCCCTATACTTTAACCGCATTGCCATTCATCACGGTCTTCCCACTAGCATCGTCTCTGATCGCGATCCCCGCTTTACTTCTCACTTCTGGCGTGGACTCCATGAGATCTATGGTTCCGAGCTCCGCCTTTCCTCCTCCTATCACCCCCAGTCAGATGGACAGACTAAGGTCACCAGCAAAACTCTTGGGAGTATCCTCAAAAAGTTTGTTGAGAATGACTCTGATTGGGATCTGCATCTTGCTCACGCAGAGATTGCTTATAACCATGCTATTTCACCTGCCACTGGCATGTCTCCCTACTACTGTGATGGGATACCATCCTCGTGTCCCATCTGACCTTCTCCGTCCATCTCAGATCCATCCCGACACCAAATGCCCTGCCCTTGATGATTGGGTAAGGGAGATGAATGCGCTTCTTAGCAAGGCTCGTGAGAGCATTGCTGACTCCCAGGCTCGCATGGCCACTCGCGCCAACCGCTCTCACATCGACCAACCCTTCAAAGTTGGCAACGAGGTTCTTGTCGACGCACGTCACTTCCAACCCGAAGCTGACACGCTTCAGAAATTCAGACGTCGATATATTGGACCATGCACCATTCTTGCACCCGCCGGACCCAATCATGACTGTCCGGTGAGCTTCAAATTGAAGCTCCCTGATTCAACGTACCGTACTAACTTACACGACGTGTTCCATGTATCTCTTTTGCGCCCCTTTAGACGGTCTCCTCCCGAGTTTCACGGTCGACCTTACCCTCGCCCCTCTCCCATCATCATTGAGGGTCACGAGGAGTTTGTCGTCTCTGATATCACGTCCCGGCGTATGACTTATGGTGACCTTCCCCGCCTCGAGTATCTCGTTCGATGGAAGGGTTAACCTGATGAGGAGTCTACTTGGGAGCCTCTTAAGCACCCGAAGCATGCTATGACTTCGTGCGTGTTTACTATCGTGCTCATCCTTTCCCGGCATCCTCCTCCCCCCCTACTTCTCGTCCTTCTACTACTGACTCATCTACCTCTGCGACCACTAACACCCCCCCTCCTCCATCGATGGGTCCTCCTGCTCCACCGGTACCGGCCTCATGTCCTCCTTCCCCTATGGATGTGGTTCTGTCTGTTGTTGCAGTTGATTCCTCTCGCCCCCAGCGTACCCATCGACTTCCTTTTCGTTATCGTGACTGATCTATACCCCCCATACGCTCTCTATCGTTTACCATTCCTGGACACTTATGTAGCAGCTTCTGGTTTCGACTTCTACATTCGGCTTCTACATTCGGTTTCTACATTTGACTTTCGACCTCAGTGCTTCTCCTCAGTACCAAAGTACTTGTCGCATTGTTCCGGACTTCTACTCGGTTCTTGCGGAACTCCTACTTCATTTAGGCTACTTCGGTTCGACTTCAGTCTGGAGACTAATCAGTTGGACTACTTCACTTTTTCGGCTACAGAGTTCCCATCATTCCCACCTATCCACCACCCTCGAGCTTACCCTTCAGTTACATGATGACCCCTATTTTCCCTGTCTATGTGGGTGTGTCCGTTTGCCGCTCTTCTGCCTTACCGTATGTTGCGCGCCCTCCTCTGGAGTGTACGTTTTATTTGCTCGCGACTTTTGGCCACATGTCTATGCCGGCATAGCCCTCTCCCTCCTTCCAGGCTCTCCTTATGTGTGCTCCCTTGTGTGAGTGCCCTTCCCCTTTCAGCTGGCGGTACCCGTTTGATGGTTTCTATTAAGCCTAGTGTCGTGCTGTTACTCTCCCTCCGAGCCTGATGACCCTTACCTGGTTGTGTGGGTGCCCCCCTTGGAGTTTACTCTGAGAGTTGTACCTGCCGCCTTCCCACCCATTCCTACCTCTGCCATGTGACCGAGTTCCCTTCTCTTTTGTTCAGGTATTGTGCATTGTGTACAGGGCACGTGAGACTGTGCCACATTCGTTTTCGACTTAGGACATTGTTGCATAAATTACTAGGCTTGAGGCTTAGTCTGCATTGCATCTCTTTTCCTTCATGGAGCTTGCTCCGCATCTAGAATTGTTTCCTTTGCCGTTCCTTTTGGGTTTCCGCTATTTCAGCGAATAACGTGTTTGATGTATCGCTTGACCCATTCACAGGTCCGAGGATCGTGTAGCGGTACCCCTACGGCCCGGCAGTGAGACCGGACCAGTTTCAGGCCGTCGGCCTGACCCTGGTCCGGTACCAGGTTGTTTTCCATACCTGGACCTAGGCCGGTATATCACTTCGGCCTAGGCCCTGGTCCGGGGTCAGTTCAGTTGGTTCATTCAGTTGTTCGTTCTTTCATTGAGCCGGACTGGACCTTCACACAGCTGCTGCTTCTCGTGTGTGTCCATCTCCTCTCTCTCTCTCTCTCACACCATCTCCCCACGTGCCCTCCGCACGTCATCACCCCTACTGAAAATTCACAGAGCTTTCAAGGGCGAATTTAGGAACATTCACTTGCAAGAAAGGACACGTCAGCGGGAGGTGCGGCCACAAACTCTGCAATCCCAATTGTCAAACAAAATTCCTGGCGCGCTCACTAAGGTGCAAGTAAGTCCTACGTAAATTCGGAGAGAAATTGCGAAAAAGTCCGAGAAAAACAACAAGTCTTAAAAGTGGGAGGGCCTCGTCGGCCATTGATTAGATGCATCATCCACCAACCAAAAAGAAGGGTACCAACCTCGTTGGGCATTGATTCCATGCATCATCCACCAACCAAAAAGAAGGGTACCCCTAAAGCCCGTCAGAGATCGAAAAAGCACGAATAGCAAAACTCACGGCTTCAGAAGTTCGTTCAGTCACAGGCCACTTTGCAACCTTCTGATTCTGATACGAATTTTCTATTTGCTATCCCCGAGGGGACTGACATTGAAATACTGCGGAGGGTACCAGGACACTTTGTTGTTAGAGGCTATGTAGTCTGTTAGGAGAGAGTGGTTGAATGATAAGGAGATACAGTTCCCTGGGCCGAGTAGACCCGGTAGCCGCGTTAGGTTGTGTCATTGATTAGTTAGAGTAGGGTTGTATAGTTGATAGGCTAACAATTGGATATAGTAATGGTCCGTAGATTAGTGGTAGGGATGAAAATTGGTAGATTGAAGTCAAATGAGACTGTGATGAGATGATGTATCCAAGGGACGCTAGACCTGGTTTCCAGCAGGTGTTGCTCCCCACCAATAGATGGAGCAGCCCGACAGGCAAACCCTCAATTCCGGTGGTTCTCTTACCACCACTGGGATAGAGGCCGTGCAAAAGGGCTTTTCTAAGAAAAGAAAAAGAAAAAGAAAAAGAAAAAAGAGACTTGTGAATGAATGGATGTTCAAATTGGTATCATTCCCTGATGCTCTCAGGGACTCCGGGTAGAATTAAACCGCCACTACTTTCCACATACATCGACGTGGATGAGGCCCCACAAGGCCCGGAGTCGGTAAGCCGAAAATTGCCCCCATTGATAAATTTATCAAGGGCGGTCGCTGCTGGGCCCCCCGAAGAATACGGTGTAGATTATATTCCCAAATGGGACACCACTGTGAAAGGTAGTGGCGGCTTAAAGAAAAAGGGGGGAAAAATACTGCAGCGGAAACGGAACCCATGAGTTGTATTCGAGGGAAGAACTGCCTTCCGACTCACATGTAGCTAGAGCATACTACCACTACCACCTCTCTTTTTTTTTTTTTTTTTTTTTTTTTTTTTTTTTTTTGAAAGTTGCCTTCTCCTCATTGGGGGACAGCCATGTATTTTTCTCTCACCTCACATATTTTTTAACTGGCGTTCTGCCATGTCATGGAACATATCTTTCTTTCACTACCTACCTACCAGTACCCCTAAGGCTATACACGGGACCGCTGCAAGCATAGCTTTGAACGCTGCCTTCTCCTCATCGGGGCACAGCCATATATTTTTTTCTCACCTCACTTCACATATTTTTTAACTGGCGTTCTGCCATGTCATGGAGCATATCTTTCTTTTACTACTTACCTACCACCACTACTAAGAAGGCTATACAGGGAACCCCTGCACGCATAGCTTTCGTTCGATTGGTTAGGCATGCAAGTGGCATTCAGGAGGTCGTGGGCTCAATCCCCATAGCTAAACCTGTGGCACTCTTGGTGCCAACCAACTGAGATAGTCAGGATCCTCCCAGTGGGTACTACCGTAGTAAGGTCTTCAGCCAACAGGCGTCAGTGTAGTAAGGTCTTCAGCCAACACGGGCGTCAGTGGGTGTGAGTGGGTTGCGTGTGGTGTGTGGGAGTACTACCGTAGTAAGGTCTTCAGCCAACACGGGCGTCAGTGTAGTAATGTCTCAGCCAACACGGGTGTCAGTGGGTGTGAGTGGGTTGCGTGTGGTGTGTGGGAGACTGTTGGCTTTAGACACTACTGTTGCTAAGTAAGGTCTTCAGCCAACAGGGGCGTCAGTGGGTGAGAGTTGGTTGCGTGTTGTGTGTGGGAGACTGTTGGCTTTAGACACTAGTGTTACTCGATGGGGGGTGGGGAAAGATGAAAAGGGAGGCACAGTTACTGGCAAAACTGCACAGAAGATTGAAAAGGGAGGCACAGTTACTGGCAAAATTGCACAGAGGATTGAAAAGGGAGGCACAGTTACTGGCAAATGCTCGGAAGATGAAAGGTAGGCACAGTTACGGGCAAATGATCGGTCTTTGTGTTAGCCGGGCCCCCGCAGGCGGGCCCAACCTGCACCCTAAAAGCACAGTTACTGGCACATGCTCGGTCTTTGTGTTAGCCGGGCCCCCGCAGGCGCCCCCAACCTGCACCCTAAACGCTAGGGCAAAGGGGCAAAGGGGCAAACATGCTGTTACCTCTCACCACCGACAGAGGTAACCTGCCTTCACCGAAGAGAGGTAGAAAGCTACCACCTCTCTTATCACTACGTAGTCCTTTTTTTTTTTTTTTTTTGGACTACGCATTCCTTGTTTCTTCTTCTTTTTGTTTCGACAACGTAGTCCTACCGTAGTGCTGCACGACCGAGCACACCGAGTGGGTACGACCGTAGTTACTTCAAGTGTTACGCTCTAGTACACAACTACACTACGGTCTTCTCCTGAATGCAACGCACACTGTGCATGAATGTATATCCCGTACATAGTGAAGTGATAGGCTCAGAGATTTTACTCCGCGGACAAGGCAATGGTCAGTACTCACAACGTACGGGCAGCGAAGCTTTCAACACAATCTATCTTTCCGGCTTAACACCGTCATAATGTGGGTGCCGTTTATTCGGGGAAGGACGGTAGCAGCAGCAGCAGCAGCAGCAGTGCTACCAGTCGCAGCATAGATACGTAGTATGAGCCATGCTGGGCGTGACGAATACGTATCTGTGCTTCTCGTGTTCTTTTTCCAGATCACCAAGCAAACGATCACCCTGTTCATACCCACATCTGCTTCTTCTTCTTCTTCTTCCTTTTAATTTTCTTCTTTCGGTTTCCTCTCAAATCTATCTTTTCACATCTCTGCTTCACAATGGTAATATAATTGTTATGAAAAAAGGAGAGGTGATTTCTTCTGTGAAGTGTTCTGCCCTCTGTGATCATCTAATTAACGTTTCCTTTTCCTGACGTTGTGTGAATTTCCATTCCCTGTCCTCTCGCGCCTTGTTCGTTATGGAACTCACTGAGGAATAATAAATGGTTTGTCAATCTGCCTGATGCTCTTTACAGCGACGAAGTAAAGAACACTCTTCTTCTTCTTCTTCTTCTTCTTCTTCTTCTTCTTCTTCGTTTTCTTCCTTTTCTTTCTCCTTTTACTTCCTCTTTTTTCTTCTTTCTTCTTCTTCTTCTTCTTCTTCTTCTTCTTCTTCTTCTTATCGAAGCGTGTACGAAAGGCAGTTGGCCCCTGTTTTCACTATTCACTATTCACTATTCACTATTCTTGTTCTTCTTCTTCGTTTTCTTCCTTTTCCTTCCCCTTTTACTTCTTCCGCTTCTTTCTTATTTCTTCTTCTTCTTCTTCTTCTTCTTCTTCGTTGTAGTCCTAGTGGTTGTCTTCTTCGTTTTTTCCTCGTCATTGTCGTCGTTTTCTAGGAATTGTTTGATAGGAGGTAAAAACTACAAGCACATTGCTGAGATGGGGGTAGCTATTTGATGAAACACTGGTAGGAATTTCATGCTCGACAGACCGATAAGGAATTCTTTGCCGGAGAGCAGTTTCGGACCGCACTTCTTTGCCGGCCGATTAATCGGCCGGCGAAGAAGTGCTGTGCGGCACGAAAAGACAGTAAATTGATCAGAACAGAGACCGCGCGAAAAGACATTACTTGTAAATTGATCAGAACAGAGATGGAGTAAGGGGCGGAGGTGGTGGTTACGTGGCGTGGAAAGATGTGAAGTGAAGTGCGCTTTGCAATTGGAAGATTGAACGCGACTGACGCAGAACTGAATGGCGGGGACACATAAGAAAAAAAGGGAGGAATAGAAGAAGAAGAAGAAGAAGAATGGTGACAAACAGAGGCCAACAAACTGTCATGCTTCACGCTTCTCCGACAAATCTTCAACAGTTCCGCACGTACAACAAGTCTTAGAAACGCCCACAAGAAGGAGAAGGCGGAGGAGGACGGAAAGCAAGGAGGCTGTAAATATGGGGCTATAGGCGAAGGCGAGAGAAAAAGGAGGAGGAGGAGGAGGAGGACGGAAATCAAAGAGGCTGTAACGGTGGGGTATACGTGAAGGAGCCAGAAAAAGGAGGAGAGGGAGGAATCCATAGAAGTGAAAGACAGGAATAGAAGACGAAGACTAAGAAGAAGAAGAAGAAGAAGAAGAAGAAGAAGACTAAGAAGAAGAAGAAGAAGAAGAAGAAGAAGAAGAAGACGAAGAAGAGCCTAGAAAGATGAGGTAAGTGACGGAGAGGGTAAAAGTAGGAGAGATAGAGAAGCGAAGAAAAGGAGGGAGAAAGACAGGAATATAAAAGAAAACACGGAGAAGGAAGAGGGAGGAGGAGAAGAAGAAGAGAGACAGCAGAAGACGACAAGGGAATTCAGCAGAGGACGCGACAGCACACGAAGAGAGAAGAGAGGAGAAGAACAGAAAGGATGTTGCCTTTCCGGTGCCCTTACTGGTTGAAACACCTTCGTCGTAATCCATGGATCGCCCTGGTGGCTGGACTGTTACTCGAGTGCTGCGCGGGAGCGGCAGACAATTTCTCTATATATTCCACAAGGATGAAGACTTCTCTCGGTTACGATCAGCTTATGCTGAATACACTTGGCACGGCCAAAGATGTGAACGTCGCAGTTATCGCTGGCTGGCTTTACAACCACGTTCGGCCTCGAACGCTGCTCCTCATCGCTGCGTTATGTTCTACTTCCGGTTATCTTCTTCTATGGCTGGCTGTGAAACATCTCATCATCCAGCCCCCCTTCGCTGTCATGCTAGTTTTCCTCTGCGTCGCTGCTAACAGCGGCTTCTTTTTCACTACGGGTATCGTCGTCACTATGATTAGGAATTTTCCTGATTGCCGCGGCTATGTGGTTGGGCTCGTTAAGGGCTTTTGTGGACTGAGCGCGGCGATCTTTGCGCAAGTGTATATGGCAGTATTCGCTCCCGACGCTGATGACTTCCTCCTCCTCGTTGCCGTGCTACCCACCGTCTTCACTCTCTCTCTCATGTTCTTCATCCGACCCATAGATCGGCGTCGACGTGGCGATGCCTATGAAGCGTATGTCCGTGGGAAGTTCGGATTTCTGTACGCCGTTGGCCTCGTTCTCGCGCTCTACTTGCTGGGCGTCATCGTCGTCGAGGAGGTGCGCGGGCTGTCGGTCACCGAGCGCGTGATGGGGCTCCTGACCATGATGGTCATCCTGGTTTCGATGGTCGGCGTGACGAAGAGATGGCCGAAGCCATTCGCCGAGGAAGAGGACGGATATGGCGGCGGCGTCGGCGCGGGGCTCTTGCTTATCGCCGGCGACGGCTATGGCGTCGGCGGCGGTGGGAGCAAGAGGTCCTCCTTGTCGGGGATCGAGCGCCCGCTTCTGCTAGGAGAAGACGACGGCACAACAGATCTCGAGCGCGTCAAGAGCGAAAGAGAGGAGGCAGAGAAGCAGAGAGAGCAACATGAGCAGGGCGACGACGACGACGACGACGAGGTGGAGTCTGTCATTCACGAGATCGAAATTGAGCTAGCCAATGAATGGCCGTTCGATTCCGATGAAGACTCAGATGAAGATTCCGAAGAAGGAGGAGGAGGAGGAGGGGGAGGAGGAGGAGGAGGAGGAGGAGGAGGAGAGGAGGGGTACAAAAGAGATGGGCGAGGAGGGAGGAGAATCACAGAAGGCGATGACATAGATGTTGACGACGGCTCTGGAGGTCCATATAGGACGGCCATGGAGGATAATGATCTTCTTGTTGGAGATGCCGTACACCAGAGGCGGCGGGAAAGCAGCAACGACAGCTGGAAGCCCGATGCGCTCATGGCTTCTTCCGGCACGTCGGCGGGACTCGCTGACCATCCTCCTCCTCCTTATCCTCTTCCTCCTCCTCCTCCTCCTTCCAATCAAGATCATTATGATCAGCAGCAGCAGAACAGGCAGGGGACGGGGGATGATGAAGATCGGGATCGGGATCGTCTTCTTCGAGGAGAGGATGTGGTCATAACGGGATCGAGACGGCGACGTCGTCGTCCTGTGCGCGGGGAGGACTTCACCATTCGTCAAGCCGCGAAGACCGTCGATTTTTGGCTTATCTTTGCTTCTTCGGTGATCGGACGAGGGTGCGGCTTTGCAGTGATGAACAACCTTGGGCAGATGGGAATGGCGCTAGGGTACGAGGGGAAGAGCATCAGCGCTTTCGTCTCCTTGTTGAGCATCTGGAACTTCCTCGGCTGCCTCGGGTCGGGATTCGGTTCGGAGGCGATGGTGAGGGAGTGGTCCTGGCCTCGCCCCGTCGTCCAGGTCATCGTCCTCGTGCTTATGACCGGCGGCAACGTGCTGTTCTGGTCGAACAGGCCCGGGGTTCTCTACTTTGGCTCCGCCTTGGTTGGGTTGTCCTTCGGCGCGCAGGTGACGTTGATGCCCGCGCTCGTCTCCGAGATCTTCGGCCTTAGAAAATTTGCTGAGCTGTACAACTGGATCAATCTTGCCAATCCCATTGGCTCGTACATCTTCTCGGTCTGTCTGGCGGGTTCCGTGTACGACAGGGAGGCGGCGAAACAGCAGTCGAGCAAATGCCGTGGGCATCAATGCTACAGCTTGACGTTCCTCGTCATGGCCGTCGCATGCCTGGGAGCCATCGTATTGAACGTGGCGCTGGTCGCTCGAACGAGAAAATTCTACAAGCGAGGACGACGAAGTAAACGAGAGGTGGCCGGGGGAGCTCAAGATCAGATCTGATCTGACGGCTCGAACGAGGACGACGCCTCGGCGGCGCGCACCGCCGATCTGACGGCTCGGCGCGCATCGTCGATCTGACGGCTCGAACGAGGGACTACAAGATCAGATCTGATCTGACGGCTCGAACGAGGACGACGGCTCGGCGCGCACCGTCGATCTGACGGCTCCGACGAGGACGACGGCTCGAATCGTGTAGAACTCGTTTTTTTTCCCCCGAACGGAGAGAAGCCGTCGTCATGTGGAACGTGGCTGGCTCTTGTTGCTCGAAGGAGGACGACGAAGCAAACGAGAGAGGTGGCGAGGGGAGCACGAGAGCAGATCTAATGCCCTACATATATATACAGAGTATACGCACAATAGGTTTTTTTTGTCGAGTTTGTTTTTGGATTGGTAGCGCTCTATAATTTAATTCTTCTTAACGTTCAAAAGCTTGTAGTTGTTGTTGTTGGTGTTGTCTGTTCTCGTTAATTGTTGGTATTGTGTTGTTTTGTAGAGCCCCATTTGAGGGTGTACGTACTATAGGACTCGTTTTTCTACTTGTTTCTGGACGCAACTGCGGTCAGATGCATCCATCCAGCTCGGGCTGTAAATGCGGTGAGATACACCTGCGATAGTGCTAGTGTGAGTACGGCTGCGTAATCTGTCTGGTGGGGACGAGAGAGGCAGTAGTCGTCAAGTTGGCCTGGTCAAGCGTATCCAGGCTGGCTTCAGGGACCACCTAACCCAATGACAAACCTCGTTTTCTCTCTACTGTCCTCCCTTTCCCCAACTATCTCAGCGCTCCACCGTTTCCCTTCTTCTCGGAGACCGTGTCCTTCGTAAGCTGACCTCCTCCGCGATCTCCTCCTCCTCCCCGTCTTCTCTCTCTCTCTCTCTCTCTCTGTGTCTCAGAGTGCCTGATTCTATGGAAAGGATCGCACCAAGGCTTGTCGAACGGTAACCTTGCATGCATCCGATGCAAGAAGACGTCCAGGTACACTCAAGTGTTCGTGAGGCCAGTCTTGGTGTGACTGGCACCTTAGTTGCTCAGCTAATCGTTACACTCACCATTTTCCTCCCTCCCTCCCTCCCTCCCTCCCTCTCTCTCTCTCTCTCTCTCTCTCTCTCTCTCTCTCTCTCTCTCTCTCTCTCTCTCTCTCTCTCTNTCCCTCTCTCTCTCTCTCTCTCTCTCTCTCTCTCTCTCTCTCTCTCTCTCTCTCTCTCTCTCTCTCTCTGTCGCTCGCCCGCTCGAAGACTGATTAAGCGCCTCAGAGTTCGTTTCGTTATTGATAGATCATGCCAAGACTTCACGTACACTTCGTGCATGTATCTAGTCCAAGAAAACACCCAAATACACTATTTGAGTGCAGCCGCGGTCTGATGTGTGCCCCTTCAGCTCATCGTCACATCAGCATCATCAGCACTGATTGTCACATTTCATTCGCTGAGATTCGTTCACGACAGTTTTTGGTGTCATTCTCTCTCTCTCTCTCTCTCTCTCTCTCTCTCTCTCTCTCTCTCTCTCTCTCTCCCCGTTAGGAGTGACACTCAAACAGAGGTACACGAGACAGAGGCAGAGAGAGGAGGAGACGGAAGGAGGAGGAGGAGTGGAGTGTGGGTGTTTTGGGGTCCAGACTGTGTATTCGAAGGCTTGTTAGGTTGGTGCTTTTCGTGAACGGTTTTGAATGAAGCACAAAGATTCGGAGAGCAAGGGTTGTTCTTTTTTTTTCTTTTCGCCTTTTCGCCGGAGAGGGAGGGCAAGTAACGTCAAGGTTCTCACGGATTGTGATTTATGATTATGATTGCCGTGAAGGTCATCTGAGGGTCGTCGCCACGAGAGGGAGCCTGGAAGGAGGGACAGGAAAGGGGCAGGAAGTATGCTGTGGTACCTCGCGAGCTCAACGACCGGTCGTCGCCACGAGAGGGAGCCTGGAAGGAGGGACAGGAAAGGGGCAGGAAGTATGCTGTGGTACCTCGCGAGTTCAACGACCGGTCGGGGGATCAAGTTCAACGACCGGTCGGGGGATCGAGCTCAACGACCGGTCGGGGGATCGAGTTCAACGACCGGTCGAGGGATCGAGTCCCTTTCGAAAGGTGAGGAGAAGGGAGGGCTTGTGTTGATGTGATGTTTGACGGGGAAGCCGACGATCGTAGCCTTTTTATCTGTGTGTGGAGTTAACAGTAAAAGACCGTACTCACGGGGGGTGTATCGTGATGGAATATGACCGTGAATCCGTCCACATTCATTCAATATACTGTTGCCAGATAAGGATGCTGGCTTGGAAGATGAGAGAAAATCTGAATGTGACCGTGAATGCGTTCTCATGCATTCAAGATGAGTCCACATACGAACGACACTGCTGCATTGGAGGATGAGGATGACATACCTAATCAAGATAGCAAATTGTAAACTACTACTAACAAAACCTCTACTGTCTTCGCGCATGTGGGGCATCGCCGGATTAACATAACTCCCTTTTTTTTTTTTTTTTTTTTTTTTTTTCGGTTTCTGTATTTAGAAACAGTTTATTCAAATGAAGGATAGGTACTGTGATGTGATGGAATGTGACCGTGTGTGTCGTCCGGATGCATGTAACTACGTACGCCCGCGGGCATTCCGCCTTCTTGAAAGGTAGAGGTACGACAAAATCTAAGGTATTGTTCTCTTCCCCCGCGCAGAGCGCTTCGGCTACTTCAGCAGTAAAATATTATTTCATGACATTATGAAATTCTATTCTTATTTCATTTCTTTATGTAGAAGATTCAAACGCAGGTGGAAGGTGGCACTCATCTTTTACATAAGATAGCACTAATTCGTCGTTGAGGATATGCAGCAGCATTTGTGGGTAGAGTGCCCAATATTCATCCAGTGCTGGCAATAGGTTGAATTGTGGACAAACGGCTCTTTGTCTTGTGTCTTTATTTTTTTTATTTTTTTTAGAATCATATCTTGTTTCATGTCCGGTCAGTCTGTAAAAACTGAACACTTCCCCCCCCCCCACCACCACCACCCAAAAAAAATAAAAAATAAAAAAAATCTGAACTCACAACTCCCTGCGCGTGTATTTGTATGACACGGTAAGAGCAGCGATATTTGTGGAGTCTCTGGCAGAAGGGAAATGATGACAAGGGCTGTGGCATTAAGGCATCTTTGCCTGCAATAACAGCCTCCGGGCGTTCCGCATCTTTGCCGGCAATAACAGAGCATCGCGGACCTTGTCCCACTACCGTTGAGCTACCTTGTTCCCCCGAATACAACGTACGGTGATTATAGCTGTATCTAGACTGAAAGATGCTTCAAATACAGCTATATAATGGCCGTACGTTGTATTCGGGGGAAGAAGGTAGGTCAACGTTGGGTTTTCGACGCTGTGTGACTGTACGCCACAACGGAGATGCACGTCGTCCGTCCAAGTCATCTAGCGGTCCGTTTTTAATAAAAAAGGCAATAGAGACTATCTTTTTTTTTCTTTTTTTTTTTTCTAAAGCTATATTCTTCTCTCAATTTCACCTCACACTACCTACCTACCAGTACTCGTAATTGTAGGCATTGTAGGCATACGGGGAACCCCGTAGCAGCCAGCACCGTGTTCACGAGAGAACATGCGGGGCTGCTCCCGAGCTGCAGGTGGGCGATACCGGCTAGGGGGCAGCCGGCCAAACTCAGTTGGTAAGGCTCGCAAGTGGCATTCAGGAGGTCGTGGGTTCAATCCCCATTGGCCTCATGTACCTTCCTGGGCATGCTTGGCGCCCGCCACCTAGAGATAGACCACTGGATCCCCCGATAGGCATTTAATAGAGACTATCTTTGCTCTGTCTTACAAGAAAAAAGCAGAAGTAAATCCTTTCTCTCGAATACTAGTCCCCTTACAAGAAAAAAGCAGAAGTAATCCTTTCTCTCGAATACTAGTCCCCCTACACTCGCCACTTTCCGTTGAGCTAGCTGTCTCCTTTTTTCGAGACAGCTACCGGTAGCTCAAGGACCCTCTTGTTCCCCCAAAAGGCGTTTTTCTTGAGAAACTGTACCAGCCTCCTTCCGTTTGCCATTTTTGTACCGTGTCGAGATTCTGGCAACTCACTCTTCATTTTCATTTTCTGCTGTGGAAGTGGCCGTATGCCAGTCCAATTGTGAAAAAAGGAAAACCAGAACAATTGTATTCGTGCCATTTATAATGCATTTCTCATTTCAAATTGAAATAGAACGATTTTTTTTAGCTGTGGCACCGTTGAGCTGCCTCAACTAAACCGTGCAACTGGGGGACAAGGTCCCGGGGGCCTCTTCTCTGAGAGATAAGTCTAGTTGGACGGCTGCAATAACGGCCGTGAAAAAAAAAAAAAAAAAAAAAAAAAAAAAAAAAAAAAAAAAAAAAAAAAAAAAAAAAAAAAAAAAAAAAAAAAAAAAAAAAAAAAAAAGCCTTGGACAAAAAAAAAAAAAAACAGCCCTACTCAGAGACAAATTAGGGTCTCATCCCGCCCTACTTAGGGCATACTCACACTAGGCCCTCAAAATCGCAAATCCCAAAATGAGCGGCCAGAACTAGTCCTTCCCTTACAAGGATCTTGCCGCTCATTTTGTGATTTTGTGAGTTTGAGGGCCTAGTGTGAGTATGCTCTTTACCGTTAGTAGGGTTGTTGTTGTTGTTGTTGTTGTTGTTGTTGTTACAGTATAAAAGAAATGAAAAAGAAGGGCCTGTCCTTCGGGACATCCATTAACATTGGAACGATACAGAGAGAGAATATTAGCATGGCCCCTGCGCAAGGATGACTCGCATAAATCGAGAAATGGTCCACATTTATTATAAAAAAAAAAAAAAAGAAGGGCCCTAGCGGTTGGGCCGTGAAAGTAAAAACGTAGTCCGGAGGCCAGGCCCTTTTTTTTCACACGAAACATACGACCACGGACAAACCAGGCCCGCCAACGGGCCCAAAAAGAATAAATAAAAAAATCAACAAAATATGCCATCTTTTTGAGAGGAGAGGTGGGGCCGTTCCTTTTTTCGATTTCGGCCAACCTCCGCTTCCGTCATTCACTCTCAGATGGCCCACATCTCCTCAAATTTCCACATCTCCTCAAGTTTTCCACATCCTTCCGTTGCTAGCGGAACCCCCTTCACTTGCGGAAGGTGGGATAAGCAAAAATACGTAATTTTGCTGACCGCAAGTAAGTAAGGTGGGAGGAGGCCCTTAGTTCCCCTTATGATAGTCTTTGTGGACTGGAAAAAAAAAGCGTATCAGATGTGCTGGCTCGTTTTTAGCAGGAAGTAGATGGTTCCGTGAGCGTCGGGCTGCTCTTCTCGGATTTATAGCTGTCCATGGAATTACTGGTGATCTTGCTTTTTTTGGTGCTGTCCATGGCATTACTGGTGATCTTGCTTTTTTTGGTGATGTCCATGGAATTGCTGGTGATCTTGCTTTTTTTGGTGCTTTCGTCTTTTTTTCAATGGTCCTTTTCTTAGAGATGTTGGCTTGGTGCATTCTGATATATATTGAGGTTAGTACTTGGTTCTTGTAGTTGCATGGCAAGAAAAAAAAAAGAAAAAAAAAAGGAGCAGAAGGGCCAGGTTGGTGGTCTGGTGTAGTATTCTGTTATATGCAGGGAAAAGGCTCAGACCCTTGATTTCGGATTGAGCGCCGATGTAGAGTGCATAGTACTGCATACATCTTGTGATATACTTAGCCTTTTGGTTACTCAGGCCCGGTAATAGAATTTAAAAAAAAAATAAAAAAAAATGAAACCCGGTAACGGGAACTTTGATCTTTGAAAAACAAAACAAAACAAAAAAAAGCAGTAAATACTAAATAATTTCTTTTCTCGTTTACAAACTAATAATAGTAAAAAGACGGTGCAGTCCAAGGTACACATTACACATTATCAACATCATTACACATTATCAACATCATTGAACCAGCACGAAATAGCCCAAACTAATAAGTTAATAATAGATTTAGCAGGATTATTGCCAATATAATCATAAAAGGCCAGTTTCTCTGGTATTCGTGACCGAGCTTCTGAAATACTAAGACCTTGAGATGTACTTAATCGTAGACAGATTATACGACAAGAAAACTACCTCGCCTGGAAAATCGCCAACTGGTATGAATTTCCAAAATCTTAGGCACCTCCACTCGTCATCTCACTCACGCACGTGATTGAGATGAGATCACACTGGACTTCAACGCCACAGAAGATCAGGAATTGAATGTCACACACAAAGTGGTTGATGATATCAGAAAAAGGTGATGGATAATTGAAGGCCCGGCTGCGCTGAGCAATCAACATGCAACAATCGGCTCGAGAGACCATCCAGTAAACAGCAAGTTCTCACTGGCTATGGCTTCTCTCTCTCTCTCTCTCTCTCTCTCTCTCTCTCTCTCTCTCTCTCTCTCTCCTGTCTCTTATACACATCTAGATGTGTATAAGAGACAGCTCTCTCTCTCTCTCTCTGTCTCTCTCTCTCGTTTTGTGCAGTGCTGAAAGAAGCTCCCTCTCTAATCTCACCAAGCCGCTAACATTGCAACAAAACTTGCCAGACGATGCACCCATGATAATGACTGGGGATTTCAACACCACGCTGGACCCCGCCGTGGATCGTAGATCTTCCTCGCAACGCCAAGGGTTTGCTGACCCTGTGCTGAGTCCGGATATCATTATGCTCAAACAATTCATGCTGGACAGGCAACTACAGGACGCGTACAGGATGCTCCACCCGGCCAAAAGGGCATATACTTGCTTGTCTGACAGAGGTCACGAGGGAGTGGCCAATTCGAGAATACACCTAACCTTGCTGTCCAAGGACCTAGAGGACCTGGTTTTATCTGCAGAGATTCTGCCTATCAGCCCCTGTAAGTCCTTCGATCATAGGATGATCGTTCTCGCCCTCTCCTTTCACTCCCATGTTAAGAGGGGGCCGGGCTTCTACAAACTAAACACCTCCCTCCTCCCCCGCCCCAAGTTCAAAGAATTGATAAACGGGTTCTGGCAATACTGGCAAACATAGAGGCCGCCCACGGGTCAGACAGTGTCTTGGTTTAACGAAGGGATGGCCCAAATGAGAGAACGAGCTATTCAGTATGCGAGAGACCGTAAGGCTATTTTGGAGAGACTCGTGAGGGAACTTCAGGAATGGGATGAACAGCTGATGAGCGACGCGCTACACGGTCCGTTCTTTGATGAGCTGCAAAAAGCAAGAGATCACCTTCAAGAATACCTTGATCGCCAAATGCAAGCTTGGAGGATCCAGGCTCGCGTCAAGAGGGTGCACACTGATGGCACGATGGCGAAAGCCTTCTTTCAAAAAGCGAAGGTGCGGGCAAGAGCCAATATGGTTCCTAGACTTAAGCACCCGTTTGAACCGGATGCACCGGTGGCAACGAACGCCTATTCGATAGTGGACTTGCATCCAGATACTATCAAAATCTGTTCACATCGCAAACCCCTACGAAACCTCCCGTCCAAGTAAACCAAGCACGAGAACAATTGTTGCAAGCAATCCAGACACGCCTTACACTAGCCCAAAAATCCCAACTGGACAACCACCTTACTGAGGAAGAAGTGAAGGAGGCCTTGGACGATATGGAGGATGAAAAACAACCGGGGGTGGACTCCTTCCCAAAGGAGTTTTGGGTCCAGTTCTGGGACTTGCTTAAAACAGACCTGATGGACTACATCGGAGCGATCCAACAGGAGGGCTCGTTTGGGGGCATGATGGGCCAAGGAGTCACCACGCTACTGTATAAGAAGGGGGACAAGGAAGACAACAAAAACTACAGACCCATCACGCTCCTGCCGGTCCCCTATAAGCTGGTGGCAAAATCATTGACCAGAAGACTAGTGCCTTTAATGAATATGCTCATACATCCGAACCAATCGGGCTTCATGCCCAACCGCAACATAAAGGACAACATCCTGCTGGTCAATGAGACGATTAAATATGCTCTCCAGAGAAGAGTTCCGGCCGCGCTGCTTTTTATAGACTTCGAAAAAGCTTATGACCATGTCGACTGGGACTTCCTGGACATGTGTCTGTCAAGGATGAATTTCGGACCTGGCTTCTGTCGTTGGATTCAACTCTTACATAGGTCCGCCTCGACAAATGTCATGTTGAATGGCCATCTTGCATCCCCCTTTGCCCTTCAACGATCGGTGCGCCAAGGGGACCCCGTAGCGCCCTTGCTGTTCGTGATTGTTATGGAGGCTCTGACCTCACTCATTAGAGCACACCTGCGGATCCAGAAGGTGCCAATCTTAGAATTGCCGCAACACCAGGTGCCGATGACATCCTTGTTTGCAGATGACCTCACAGTACTCATCCGAGCTGATGAGCATAGTCTTCAAGCATTAGCCGAGGTCATACACAAATTTTCGCTCGCCGCAGACATGAAGGTTAACTGGAATGCTAAAACCGAAGGGTGGTGGTTGCACCCCTTGGGCGTGAATTCTCCCTTGGAATCGCCGATCTCGTGGGCTGCAAAAGAGACGGCAATCAGAATCTTGGGAGTCAAGCTAACAGCGCTCGGTCCACCGCCGGACCACGGTGAGAACTTGGTCAACCTGGCCATTGACAGGTTGGGAAAGTGGGAAAACCTGCATACATCTTTGGTGGGCCGAGCGCTGGCAATTAATAACGCGGTCCTTGCAGTGATCTGGTATAAGCTCGCAGTCTGGCCCCTGAACTCGAAACAGTATGCTAGACTCAAAGGGGCCCTGTCGGTCTACCTATGAAAAAACAGCACTAATTCCCAAGGAGCCCTCCACTGTGTGAAATGGGATGTTATGACACAACCCAGATCCAAAGGGGGGCTGGGGATCCTTGATCCGGAGAGAGAGTGTGAGGTCCTTCTGTTCAAAGTGCTGGTCCGACTTTTAGTGGGTGAAGACATTCCATGGGCGCCGCTCACCTGTTTGCAGATTGCAAACTTGGCCCCGGAGTCGCCGGTGGAAAGTCGGGTGCACCCCCTCCAATGGTTGACCAATGCCTTCTGGTCCATTCCCGCTCTGGCGCACCACCAGCGACCGCCAGAAAATGAGGCGCAGGCCACCAAACAGGATATATCAAACGACCCGCTGTGGCCAACCATGCTCAAGCTGTGGAGGAACAGAGGACCGAAGCAAAAACGTCCCCCCAGCAGGTGGCACGATATACGGCGACAACCCCTCTTTAGCAACCCCTACGTAGTAGACGCAGAAGGGAACCCCTTTGCCCTCACGACCAACTCTCCGTGGCTTAATTGGGTCAAGCGAGGTATATACACTATAGGTAGCCTCTGGGATGTAGAATCAGGGGACTGGATCGCACTGGATAAGCTGCAACAAAAACTGAAATATACCAAACACGTTGATGCTAAATTGGCCATGCTGACGGAAGCTATACCGCTGGCATGGCAGCTGGCACTGAAAAGAGGGCCCTCTCTGCGGCAAGGAGACTGGGCAGTCAAAACCACTGACCTGCCGCTTCCACTACTCATTTACAGAGTCAACACGATGGCTCAGATTGTAAGGAATGAGCGACTGCAAAGAAAATTGGGAGTTGCTAATGCTTGTAAGAGTAGTTGGCGGCCACGAAGAAGGGTTTCTCGTCTATGAGCCCTCCACCCCGATTGCTGCCCTTCCCTTCGATCCGGCAGAGTGGGAATGGGTGAAAGGGAAACACATGCACATCTGGGACTATACCGTCAAAGGGGGTTACAGACAAGCCACACCACAGCAGCAAATTGACCTCGCCGTCTCTGAAAGATGGGCGAGAGATTCGCCCATCGACCCTACCCGGGTACAGAATCTGCCATGGCGCGCATATTCTAAGATCATGCCCACGAATCTGAGATCGCTCCAATGGCAGATTCTGCACCGATACCTTCCCACACCGGATTGGCTGGTGTCCAGGACCAACTTGGAACAGAAAGGGCTGCTCTCCCCCATTTGCTCCTATTGTGGTAGAGGGTCGCCCCCGGCTCAAACACTAGAGCATTGTCTTTTGGCATGCCCGATGGTTGCTCAGATATGGCCTTGGTGGGATGCGGCCTTCCACTCTCTCACCTCCCACCGCATCCCCTGGGACATAGCTCTGCTATTGTTGGGCAGGAAAGATTGCGTCCCAAACCAGTGGTCTGCGTTTGCATCCAACCTCTTCTCCTACATAAGGCTTCACGTGTTGATGCTGGCCTGGCGTGCAAGGTGTTCCTTTGAAAGAAAGGACCATCAGTTTGGTTTGCAACAGGCCCAACAAGCGTTGGAAGACAAGATAAAGTCTCAGACATATGACGCCTGGAAGCAGTGGAAGGCCATGAAACGACAATACAGTGATGAAAAAGAACCGCAGGCCAGACTGACCATCATAGACACCTACTTGCAGATATGGCAGGACCCTCTCAAGCGATTCAGTGAGATAGATGCTGAAATGAATATTACCTGGAAGCCCTGGAGGAACGCGGAACACCTATGGAGTAGGAGATCCCTGCAGGATTTTCAAGTCCCATATCTGCAAACCAATTTCGTCCTTGTGCCGAACCCACCATCACCGCCCTCGCCCCCCCCGCCACCGCCGCCGCACAGCCTCCCGGTCTCCCTGCCACTACCCTCCCCTCCTCCCCAGGTCGCCCCCCCTTCCCGATAACAGCTACCCGCCTGCACCCCGCTCATACATGAACGACAGGATGGATGGGTCACGGAGAAGGGGATTGGCTTCAGAGAGGTGGACGGGTTGGAGCATTGACACCCGCTATTGCAGAAAATGCTAACAGCTACTTTGAAGTCTGGCGACTGTGGGTCTCGGTGGCCATCAAGGAAAAAATGTCAGTCATCAGAAGTGATCACAAATGGCGAAAGGTGGATCAATACTGTTAGGCGTTCCAATTCATACAAAGGGTGAGTTGAGGACAATGTAATGTTGTACACTCATGTTAAGGGACGCTGGGTCCGCTCCCCTCCTCTTCACCTCCCAGCCCCCATACCTCCATCATCGCGCCGCTGTCATACCGGCTGCAGATGATGGGCACAAGCGGGCATATTTGAGACAACGGGGCGAATAATTCATATGTGGGCAAGACCACCGACAGAAGTGGGGGACCATTGGAGACACATGGCAGAGGGGGACCTTTGGTATTGAGGAGATCACTGTATTTGAACAGGGATACGGGCACAATCTGCTAAACCTGCAAATACAACTTCTCTCCGGATATAAGGATACGGTGGACAACAGGGCCTACTACTACCTTTTGCTAGGCTTTCAATCCATGACTTGCATAAGAGAGTGACAAATTCTTCAAGGATCACACTGGCAGTTTCGGGAGTGGCAATGGTGCTACATTAGCCATACGGGCATAAGACCCATCAACATATGACATAATTCCGTGTCTGTTTATAAGGTTTAGATATAGTGTTTATCCAACAGGGGGGCCGCTGAAATGAGGGCTGAGTTGATAGATAAGGGATGCTCCAAAAAAGGGAAGAGTGATACTAGCAGCTCCATGGGATGATGGAGCCCCAGGATGATTTAGCAATAGCCACAGCCCCAGGAAACAACAACCATCATTCTCAGTGTTACCAGATGTATCAATGGGACGCTGGACCCGGTTTCCAGCAGGTGCCGCTCCCCACCAATAGATGGAGCAGCCCGACTGGTAAGCCCTCAATTCTGGCGGTTCTCCTACCACCGCCAGGATAGGGGGATATCGAAAGGGCCATTTTCAGGAATGAATTCTACACGAGGGTTTGGCACAACTGGTCATCTTTGAGTTGTGCAGGTAGTTGCCCTTGCCCAGGCCTACAGTGCATGCCTACCAAAAGGAAGGCCTAAAACTGCCAGCCAAAAAGATCCTACGAGTGTGCTAGGCAATTACGGACCGTACACACAGGTCCTAGGCTCAAAACTCATCTGCTTCAGAAGAGTGAAAAAAAGGAAAACGACCGTACACACAGGTCCTAGGCTCAAAACTCATCTGCTTCAGAAGAGTGAAAACAAGGAAAACAAAACAAAAACAACTGTTCATCCTTTGTTTGTTCCCGGCTTCAAATCCAGGCAAGAACAAAACTAGCAGAAACTTGAAAAACAGCAGATAACTGGGCAGGTTGCGGGTTGAAATCCTGCAATCCTTCAACACCAAACCAACCATTTGGGGAGAGATCCCACTAGCAAAGAGGATGGGATTAAATGCCTGAATCTGGACGTTCTTGTGGACAGGTGGAGAAACTGGCCATTGATCTGCTTTCATGCATCCCTGCCTGAAACATGTCCAGATTCATGTGCTAAATCCAATCCCCTTTGCGAGTGGGTCTGCACCCCTGGTGCCTTGATGAGCAAGCAAGTTTGGCTGAGGGTGTTGGAGGATGACCGATTGGGACGAGTCGGGTTGAATGGTCGTTCCTCAGTTGGTACACCCGTGTACCGTAAACTGCTGATATACAAACACCCATAAATTGTTGATATACAGACGCAAGTTCAATTCCACGTGCGCAATTCAATGAACAGAATGGAGCGTCTGGAGGATTACCTGTAGAGACCAGTAGTCGTGTGGAATCAGTGAAGTTTGGTTGCCACACCCATAAATTGTCGATAATATATCTCGACGCTTGAGACCGTTCTGTTCATGTGATTCCACTCTTCCCATTTTACAATGCAAAAACCCGTGGCATTTAGTTCCACGTCGGAGTGGAATCACATGAACAGAACAAAGTATCGGATCATCTTGAGATTTTGGGTAAGGGTTTGCAAAAGTTGAGTAGTCCGCAATCCCTTCGGTTGGTGCTTGCTGTTCATCCTACATTTTTTACGTACGCTGGTCTGTGTGTGATGGAGATGAGTCAGTCCTCTCGTGAGACCGTTCTGTTCATGTGATTCCACTCCAAGTTCTGCGTCGGAGTGGAATGACATGAACAGAACGAAGTGTCGGATCATCTTGAGATTTTGGGTAGGGGTTTGCAAAAGTTGAGTAGTCCACAATCCCTTCGGTTGGTGCTTGCTGTTTGTTCATCCTACATTTTTTATGTACACTGGTCTGTGTGTGATGGATATGAGTCAGTCCTCGAATGTGTTGCTGCGATTTGTTTACCTTAAGGGTAATCTCCCACTAGCACCGAATAATCTCAGAATCGCAAAATGGATGGCCAGATCAAGTGCTCCTAAAGGACAGGATCTGGCCGTCGATTTTGAGACTCCACGATTGTAAGGGCCTACTGTCGGTATGCGATCCTTTTAGGACTCGACCTGGCCGCTGATTTCGAGGTTCTGCACGTAAAAGGGCCTACTGTCAGTATGCCCTTATTGTTCAATCCAAATACGCAATCCTTCATCCTGCAGGAATTGGTATCCCCAAGTCCCTAAAAAAGATGGAAAATTGTCACCAAAAAAAAGAAAAAAAGAAAAAAGAAAAAGGTGGCACTTGTCCTTTGAAACATCCGGTAAAATTGGAACTATGCAGAGAAGACAAGAAATGGCCTACAACAAAAAAAAAGAAAGGGATAAGTTGCAAAATACTCCCATATGGTGAGATATATGGCCAAAATGCCCTCGAACGGTGTGGGTAGAGCGGAATGCCCTGGTCACAAAAGAAATATTTTGTAAATATCCCTTGTGTCGGTTGGACCCCCTATCTTTGCCACACACCCCTACAGGCCCAGTACAGGGTACTGTCCAATTTTGCAGAATACCCCAGTACCTTCAACTTTTCCAAGGACCGATTGCAAAATGCCAATGCCCAAACGACAAGGACCAGATTGCAAATTTGCACACCCACCTGACAGGGGCATAAGACAAAGCAAAGCTTTCGGCCCACAAGGGCATTCACTCTACCCACATCTTTCAGGGGCATTCCGGTCTATATCTCAACTTATGGGGTTATTTAAACTTCTTTTGCAAGTTTATCCCCCCCCCAAAAAAACAAAAAGAAGAAAGCAAAGAAAAGACGGCATTTGCTGCTGTGTTCTGTTTTCTGAACATACAGAGAACCTGGCCAATTCTTCCTCGACATGCAATGAAACTGATTGAAAAAGTTACCAAAGGCAAAATTTGGAGTGGCAGATCGCTGAGAAATGGAGAAAAAACTTCAAAAAAGCACTGCGGCAGACAGAGCATGCTCCTTTTTAAAATGTTTTTTGACAGGTAATGTCTGTTTTTTCAACTTTTGGCCCTCTTTTTTGTTCTCTTTTTTTTGGCCTCACTCATGGTCTCCAAATATGCTGGACTCATGTGGCACAGGCGTCCGCTCAGAACAGTTCATCTTCTACTGTCGCCTGCATGGGATGAGGGAGCACCATTTTTTTGTCAGAAATGTGGAATGATCTTACAGCATTTGTAAACAGCATTGCTATTTTTTTTTTCTAACCGTTTTTTACAAGAGATCAGTGTCTTCAGCAAGCTTTTTTTGACGTCTGTCGTATTCGCAGCCTTTTTTTGACGTCTGTCGACTTCGCAGCCTTTTTTGACGTCTGTCGACTTCGCCGCCTTTTATTGACGTATGTCGACTTCGCAGCCTTTCCCCCAAAACATGCTGGACTCCCCGTGGATCATTGTGCACCACAGTGCGCAGCATGCAGCGTGTCTGGTGCAGTTCAACTCTTACCATCGCGTGCGTGGAATAAAGAAACAGGTTTTTGCCAGAAAGGTGGAATGATCTATGCTGTCGAAGAGAAAAAAAAAAAAAGAAAAAAAAAGAAAAAAAAAAAAGAAGAAGAAGTAGAAGAAGAAGCAGAGTTTTGTCAGAAAGGTGGAATGATCTATGCTGTCGAAAAAAGAAAAAAAGAAAAAAAAAGAAAAAAAAAAGCAGGGTTTTGTCAGAAAGGTGGAATGATCTATGTTGTCGAAGATTTTTACAACATCTGTAAGCGTTCGGAATATTCGTAAATATTTAAGAACGTTTGGTGCCATGATTCGGTTGTGTTTTGGAGGGAGGGCCGATGTGTCAGACATGGGAAATGATTTACGCTTTCAAAAAAGATTCGCAGCATCGGTAAATATTTGTGAGGGGACAATTAGGCCACTGTAACCGTTTCAGTTTGAAAATGCGTTTCAGTTTTCCTGGGCTACCCGAATGGCCCGGATCCACTTGCCCGGCCGGGCCAAAAAGAAATAAAAAAATAAAAATGATTTTTTTTTTTTTTTTTTTTTTTTTTT
>BFEA01000032.1:4213040-4231083 GCA_003427395.1 Chara braunii
TTCCCTGAGGTGGGTTGAGCATTGCCTAGTGTTGCCTCTAAGTCTAAGGCCTTCCTAGACAATGTCTCAAACGAGTGGTACTCGGTGCGTGCCTCACTGGCCAGTAAGTTCCTGATGTTCTCTGGAATACATCTAACAAAAGTTGTTAACAAGAACTGGTCACTGTAATTGATGCCCGGGACGAGGATCAGGCCCTCTACGGTAGTCGTAAGCTCCCTAACTAACCTGAACTTGCGTTGGTCAAGTTTGTTAATGGCATCAGTGGCCCTTTGAGCCTCCTGTGGGTTATGCCATCGAGCTTCTACCATCTCCATGAATTGGTCTAAGGTCAAAGACTTAGCCCAATCCACCATGCGTCGCCCGTACCCGACCTTCACAACTTCACCATCTAGCCACTTGGCTGCTTTACCCTCTAGGTAAGATGCCGCAGTTACCACCTCATCCTCTGGCAAGGTCCTTTTGGCCTTCACCCAAACCGGGACCGTCCTCAACCATGTGTTGAGTCCCTCGTCCTTTCTCTCACCTGAGAAGGCAAGAGGCGGTTTCATTGGGGTCTTGGGGTACCATTGACCTTGCTGCTGTCCAGATTGCTGAACAGGTTGTTGTGGTGATGTAGCATTCACCACTGGACCCAAAGAAGAAGACGCAACAGTCTGCGAGACTGCTGCAGACGTACCACTTGGATGTGTGCCAGCTTGTAAGGGAAAGGGACCTAACATCGTTGTTAACGGCAACGGCGATTGTGCTGGTGGCCGGAATCCTGGCCTTATCAAAGCGTCCAAGATCTGGTCTAAAGTGTTCTGCATGAAGTCCAACCTGCTGTCCACATGCGCATGTAGTGACAGCATGTTGTTCCTCAACACTTTCATGGGCTCATTCATTCCTGAATCGTCCAAGCCCTCCAACTCAGCCTTGTCAGTCTCTAGAGTATCAAGCCTGGCTGTTCTATTTTTGATCTCCTTTTCTGTGTCGGTAGCCTGTTTCAGTTCCCTCTCTAATCTTTCACGGATCCTTTCGACATGTTGAAGCTCCCTGAGCTCCCTCTCGCGAGGAGTCAACGGGCTGAACTGCACGCCCGTCATTTGACTTGTAGACGGCCTAGACCCTAGTAAAGTGGAGATACCCGAGGACCCCGTTGGCATTCCCAACTGGGTTCYTGACGAGGACGCAACCGTGGTTGCAGCAGAGGTTGCTGCTGCGGTAGCCATTGCTGTTGTCGTGGCTGCTGCTGCAGCCTGCTCCCTAGCTGCAAGGTTTGCTGCTTCTCTCGAYGCTGCGAGAGCACGGGCTCTACGTTCGGCACTAAGACGTCTTTCTTCTCCCTCGTCTAGAGTCCTGAACACGTACGGGATCCTTCTTGATCTTGCACGTGTAAGTCTACTATCGTCAACTCCCTCCTCGTCGACGTCTGACCCGTTCATGAATTAGGCAAACATTGTCTGCACTAAAACTCCCTAATGGAATCCTACCACAGCATGTGTCTGACCGGCACCTAATTTTCTAATAATGGTTGTGTCCGGCAGTTCCCCTACTGTACCGATCAAGGGCATGTCTACAACATTCACACAGTTTGTCTACATAGTCTAAATGCACTTTGACTTGTTCACTTACAGCAGCGTTAGTTAGAACTGACTATGGTAGCATACAACAGTCCTACACTAATCTGTCTGTGAGGTGTTAGCAGTCTGTCCACCAAYTAATCAAAGGTACAAAAGACAATGTAGCAGATGTATGATTKATRGGTATGGTTGTGTATACWGTTGAGCACCAATTAGAACCTACCCTCCCCTCCATCCAACATACCGAACAGCATCATTGAGCGAGCAGTGTCTTCGTGTGTGAATCGGCCCACCCCTGTGCCCAAGTTGTCACCGAGCAAGCCAGCCCAACCACTCTTATTTACCCTCGTACGGCGACGAGCCTTCCTGTCCATGTGATCTGGCTGATCAGGAGGGATTTATAGAGCGCCCCCATCTCTTCAGGAATTATTTAACGTCGCAGTCAGGACGACGATCACAGCCAGAATCACAATGAACTCCCAACCAGAAATGTTTATAGACGGTCTGGTAAGCGTCTGTCATGGGCTGGCACACCCGGAGGAACTTCTATTAGCGCAGCAAGAGCCAAACAGGACCACAGCCATCGCATGCGTGCACTACTCCCTGTGGGTTGGCATGGTGACCGTGACCCAAGTGCTTCGACCAGGGCCCTTCAGAGGCACCGCCCTTTTTCCTTCCAGTATGCTTCCGGGAAGATTGTCGTCTCTCAAGGTAGCGCGCTCACGACACCTCACCAAAAGAGAGGACTCTCAAGTTGGACTCACTTCCTCACGGTAAGAAGAGATTGAGAGAGTAGATAAGGTAAGGGAACAACGTACCTGGAGATAGCTGCCCCCAACCACAGATTTCTCACCAATTGAGCTGATGTTGCATTTGATGACCGGTCATGACCTCGGTACCACCCACAACGCAATGCGGTGCCACCTTAGTCCAATGTCACATCAGCATGCTCTCATCACCAATCAAACATTCCGCTGTATCCCACGGCTAATAATGTCGTTCAATAGCCCTCCGGTGCACCCCTCTCTACCCAGGGCATGCACCAATAGTGGCCTGACGTCACAAGTACCCACTGCGAAGAAGCATCATCAACGCACCAAGTCTGTATAACGCCAGCGTGCCAAAGGTAAGTGGCGATCAAACCAGCTCNCCCGTGCGCGAAGGCGCTTCTGACAGCCAAGAAAGTGGCACTTCTGACAGCCAAGAACGTGGCGCGGCCAAGACGGGGAAAAATAGAAAAGCCAATCACCAAGATCTCGCTGCACTACCGAGGTCACCGAGACAAAAAAGAAAGGGGTTGTATTTGTCCCCGGTCTAGTGGAAGATTCATTCGCATTTTGCACATTTGCTGAGGAGTGGAGCAAGGGCCCAAGTAGGGGAAAGGAATGAAACTCGACCCAGAACATGGAAAGGTACGTCGCTACTTTACTTTTACCTTTTCGCCAAGGCTCTGAGGCCCCCAGCCGTGGTCCAGAACTGAGCCTACTCAGCCTGGACCCGACCCCCTTGTGCAGGCGAAGTTGGTCTCATTCACTGGAACATAACGCATCGGTATGCGTTGTATTCGTTTACAACGCATATGCCTTATTTTCGGGGGAAGATGGTAGTATCTCACCCAGCCATTTTTTCCCGGCACGGCCGTTAACACGCCGCAAGTTTCGTGGGTTGACCACCCAGGGCAAAATGGTTGGCGGAACCAGCCAAAAGGAAGCCCGCGTCAGTTCCTTTTTTTTTGGGCGCGCAGGGCATTTCCAGGCTCAGCAAGGGAAGCGTCAAAGGTACTGGTGGTTTAAAACAAACACAATAGAATAAAAATTATGCAAGGAACATGAGTATGGACGAAGCACTGAAATCCAGAATGCAAAATCACACTGAAGTCCAAGTATTCAAAGCCAAAGCAGATAGCACATGGAACTGAGTAACCATCCCATTGAGAATGATACAGAAGAATCGTGAGTCAATGTCCATGTCCACCAGGGCAACACCAACAGCATAACCCAAATGTAGCTCTCTCTTGTGAATGGCGCCAGGCACCCTATCTACTCTACAGCCTATCCTACAACTACAGCAATGAACAGCAACCAGACAACTTGACGACCAGCAAGTGATGATGTCAACACCAATGCAGACCTCCACCATCACCAGGTACGTGTCATCTCCCTTGTTACCCACACAGCGCCCTTCACCTCCGAAGTACCACCTTCGCCCTCACCTCCCCTGCACCCTCTTGCGGCCCGGCTATGGCCGCCAGTGCCCTGCAAGCAGGCAGCGCCCTACCGCCTAGCGCTGCCCTGCTTCTTCTTAGCGCAGCCTGCTCTGCATTAGCGCAGCATGCCCGCATATGCCAACATTGGCCAAGGTCCCTACTTGAGGGCTCAATCCTCACAATTACAACATGAAATAAAATAAACAAACTACTAGGCTGGTAGGTTTCCGTAGGCCCTTCTTCTGGAACTTAGACATGGAGCCCGCTTCCTAGACACGTAGGTACTAGGTACACAGCATGAGGTATAATTGACAGAAGAATATGGCTTAGTTTTTATATCAAATAAAAAGAAAACTACCTGGGCTGTTTTCCATACAGCCAGGGCTACAAAAAAAAAAGATAGACTAGTTATGTTGCCTCGCGCACGTACACCAACAGCGCTTTCATAGCGCACAAGCCATTCACACCCCCCCCTTTGGGCGACACATGGTAAGCTTATACAGACACTGCTTGCGCACTGCCCAAGGGGTCTGGGTCCATGGTTGTATTATGCTGGATAGGGCCATGGGAGGGCTGCTTGTATGCTTGGTCTTAGGGGGGTCTGATGATCTGGGTCTTATCTTGTCATCACCATGGGCCGGGGATGGGGCAGGCGGGGGGTAAAGGGTAGATTAAGGGGAGAGTTTAGTGCCTAGACCACTGGTAACTATAACAATAGAGTCATTGATAGGGCCCTTGGTCCTCTGTAAGACTATCAGAAACCCGATACCTCTGCGTGGCCACTTGGACCTTCCGATCTGTCAGCTTCGTCAGTCTGAACGAGTCCGTGGGGGTACCACGGTAGAGCCTGGGTACAGCTTGTACGTCTCCCGTCACTATGGCACCCGTACAAGAGTCCACACAGAGCGAACTACAGTAGGGCCCCTCTTGGGGATAATCCTACGCGCACACTTGGTGCTAGTACAGGGTAGAGGCTGGGCACTTCTTCATCCCACGGGTATCTCACGATGCCTGTGTGTGCTGTTTCATCCAGGTTGGTGACCGTGGGAATTCTCATTGGGGGAATTAGATGGGGTTGTGAATCCTTGGGGAGCCTTGGGTAGGAAAGGCATCATGCTTAGGATAGGGGAGGGCGGGATATCGCATCTTAGTAAAGGCTGGTTCGCTACCCATAGAGTCTGTGGGATGAGGCACAGATGGGGGATGACCGTGGTGGACCCCACCTGTGCCCAGGTCGTCCTTAAGATTAGAGTTAGGGTAGTATCTGCACGTAGACGTTCGAGTCAGTCCGGTAAGCATTAGCGCAGATCATGACTTGCGATCTGAGCATTCGCATAGGTCATGGCATCATGGTACCACCTTGAGGTGACTCCAACGGGTCCTCGCAATCCATCTGACCTCCCAATGGAAGAGTCCTACGGGCACCTCCTGAGGCCTGGCATCCACCCTCTACTACACCCGGGACCTTTGTAAAAAAAAACAAAAAAACAAAAAAAACATTATGGCATAGAGGCAGGATAGGTGATGAAGTAAAGGTGATGAGAGGAACAAAATGTGGGGAGACAAGGTGAGAGGAATACAGGAGTTGGACAGGTAAGGAAAGGGATGCTGTAGCGTAGGCATAGATAATGTAGAAGGATGGTTTGAGTAACAAGGCTTTCGGCATTTTGAGGGAAGGGACGATACATGCGGCCTGAGAGACTGCTACGAGTGCCCCCCACTACCCTCTCTCCCTTGGGATCCGTCTGCTGCGTGACTCGGTGCTGCCAGTAAGCTTCCCGGCCAGCAGAAGCACCCCTTGAGGGAAGGATAGGGCCTGGAGAGTGAATTGACTCATAGCAGTCCCCCCCCTTGTTAGGCATCTAGTGCTACAAGGGAAAGGCTGTCCATTGCTCTCTCTTTACCACTTGTGCCTCCTTGCTTGCCGGTGACAAGTAACCAGACTGCCCCCCAGAATAGATGGGGCCTGTAGATGTTTGGAAAAAAAAAAAAAAAACGCATGGTTAATGGCATCCCTTACAACAAGGAAGAGGTTTTTTGTCAAGGCCAGACAGAAAAGAGAAAATTACACACGCTATACATCCGCTTGAGTCACTCACTCCTCTGTCTCCTCGGTCTGTTTGCGAAGGCACTCCGCTCTTGTCAGTGTGATTCTGTGACACATTCGGCATTGCAAATTCCGGCAACTGTCCGCAGGCTTCTGTGCAACTCTCATCAGGTCCATGATGGCACGGTCGGAAAACTCTCGCCCTCAGAGGGTGGGTGATAACGACCCATACGCCGTTCACTGGATGAAGAACAAGCAGAACACACGACAAAACATGTGCAAGCTATCAAGTATGACAAGCAAAAAAAAACATGCAATCACTCAGCAAAGAGTCAAAGACACGAAAAAACATGCAATCAATCACCGAACACACAAATGAACACAGAGTAACCTGTTCAGTGAAAAAGTGAAAGCAAAACAAAACAAGGAAAAAAGAACGAAGATGCTGAAACCTTGTGGCAAACCAGTTCTGTCAGGCTGAGAACGCTCATCCTTACAACCATGGATTGGCGGGCAAAAGTGTCCAACAAGTTGGTGTCACAGTATGCCTCATAATACATTTTCTGAGGTTAGAGCACAGACAGATGGGACCGATGGAGGGCTTCTTTGCGCTTAGATAGGTCGAAGCAAGGGAGGAGGAGGAGGAGGAGGAGAAAGACCAATAAAGAAGAAGATCCGAAAGGAGGGGGAAGAGAGAGAGAAGCCAGGAGAGATGGAGCTCCAAGAAGACAACCAAACACACAATGCAATTGACAAAACCAGGTGAATGGACAACCAGACGTACAGCTAGACAGATACATACAGAGGCTTTAACCCACGTGTCACTCCCCCTGTCGATTCCCTATTTCCTCTGCCACTTGCCGTTCATAGCAAGTGGTTTAGCTGAGTTATGTACGTGGTTAACCTTAGCTGAAATATGTATGTGGTTAACCCACATTCCCCACCATTCACACACTGATAATTGCCGGAGTATCTCTTGGGTTGAGGGTTGGGGAAGGTCAGGGGGGGCAGTGCGCGGGAGAGGGGGTGAGGGAAGGGGTTGAATAACGCGGGCAACTGATACACACCCACAACCTGATACAGCAAAAGGGAGGGGGGATGTAAGGAATAAGCTAGGAATGCAACGTACATTTTGGGTCCCTTACAACCCTCTCTTGGTCTTTCTCTTTAGAGCTTGCAGACCCAGACCTGTACCCAGACTCCAAAAGACACACCCACCAGTTAGACATTCGGTCCAGACAAATCTACTGTCAGTATGGCCTCTGTGAGTCCAGGATAAAACTTGAGAAAAGGGTCAAACAACGGGTCAGAGAGAGGTTCAGCGAAGACATGGAGGAAGACGAGTAGACACATTCACTACTACCGTCTTCATCCAACAGAACGCCCAGTCATTATATCTGTATCTAGAGCAACTTTCAGTCTTTGTACAGACACAATGACCAGGCGTTCTATTCGAGTGAAGACTGTAGGTAGCATTCATACATACGTTACTATACACGTTCACAGCCACGTTATCATGTCCAGATGAGATACGCAGGATTTCAATACATTGCCACATCAAATTTCACTCCTTTCATAAATTTTCTACCTTCTTAGTGTGATTGCTGTAATATATACTTACTTAAAGACATCAAGACAAATCGATCTCAAAAAGATCGTTGAGAGTGGGATGTTCTTTGACTTCATACCGGTGCTGCATGGCTGTCACCGTCTCGTGAGATGCTCGGTTACTCTTCATTGGAGCTGTAGGAAAATCCGCACAAATGTTTCTGCGGAACTGTTTGTGACGAATTTCGTTTTTCAAAACTGCGAAAACATCAGTCAAACTGGTTCAACAAAGCATTTTACTACTGAAAGATGTGATGTATACTTCGCCCTTCTCTGGCTATGGTAAATGCTGCCAAATTCAAGCTTCGCTCATGGGCTAAGGTCTTTGCTGCACGGAGCCGGCCGCCGCCGGCCAAGGCGGCTTGCGAGTGCTGAAAAGTACTTCACATATTTGCTATTTCGTCTTCTTCAGGTGTCTATGGTATTATTACATATTTGCCATTTCATCTTCTTCAGGTGTCTATGTATTATTACATATTTGCTATTCGCCTTCTTCAGGTGTCTATGGTGTAATGACCCGCCATAACACAGACTGAGAACACTGCTGATTTCTGAGTTTTGCCGATGGAATGGATGCCTTGCTGAGATTCCCGCATTCTGTTGAGTTTTCTAAGTCTGTGTGTGTGTGCGTGCTTGGTGACCTGCTTGCCTGTCTGAGTGCTTGTCGGCATGAGTGTGTGTGTGACCCGCAAGGGTACTTGCTTGTTTAGGAGGCCCGTAGGGCAGGTACTTACCTGTGGCCGTGACATTGAGGGTTGCAGCAGGGAAAACAATCAAGTAGCAGAGCAAGGGTGGCACTTAGAGCAGCGGAAAAACACTCAAGTAGCAGGTAGGCCGGTACCACACCAAGTAGAAGTAGATGTGCGGGTACTCGAGGCCGAGCAGAAGAAGACAAAGTTGGCATTTTTAGAGGCCAAGTAGCGGTAGGCCTAGGCGGGTACCAGTCCATCCAGTCTTAGTCTAGGGCCTGTACGGGCAATATGAGAAAGCATTAGTACCTGTTCTTTTATGAGAAAGCATTGAAGAGGGAAGAGGAAGAGAAGGAGAGGGAGAAGAGAGACAAAGTAAAGGCTCATGAAGCTGTTTTCAGTACCGTGCCCGCCTTAAACCACCGCTACTACCCCCGACGTCGTAAAGGAGGGGGGACCGGTAGGCCGAWRKTRRWATWYYAMYWTCGGCCTACCGGTCCCCCCTCCTTTACGACGTCGGGGGTAGTAGCGGTGGTTTAAGGCGGGCACGGTACTGAAAACAGCTTCATGAGCCTTTACTTTGTCTCTCTTCTCCCTCTCTTCATTCTTGTTTTTGTTTTTTTTTACTCTGCAAAAAAAAAAACGAAAACGTAACTGCAGGTGCCACCCCATTTCATGCTTGAATCCACTGCCCCTGACACGCATGGATGACTGCGGTGTACATTTCCGTTTTCTGCTGGAAGGTTCACTGCGTGTTTTTTTTTTCTGTTTTTTTCCCCTAAAAGAAAATGAAAAGTCCAGCGCCTGAAATCAAAACCGCGCGCCGAAAAAAAAAGACTTTTTTTTTTAGGTCGCCGACCCCCCTCCATTTTCGGCCCTAACTCCCCGGGAAGTCGACTTTCGGCAATGAGGGGGAGTGGTGGTTTAACTGACGCTGAGGTGGGAGAGAAGATTGTCCCACTTCTCAGGGCTTTAGTAGATGTTCGGGTTGTTAAGGACCATACCGGCCAACTCGCAAAAGTGTTTGAGGACATCAAGAAGTTGTGCGAGGATATGGCCCTGATGGCGCAGCACCACCGTGACCAGCTGCAACAGTTTGCTAACATGCAGCCGGCCCAGATTATCCTTCCGTCGACTTACCCTGCTTCTAATGCTGCGTGCCAGTTCGTTCCTGCCCCTCTAATTGTGTCTTATTTTTCTTCATCTTCTTTGAGTGTGGTCAACAGCCTATCATGACTTGCAGCAGGTCTAGACCCCGCTGCTGCTGCTGTTGCTGCTGCTGCTGCAGTAGCAAGTGCCAGTGCAGGGCATTCTGGAATTGCTGCAGCCCCGAATTCGGAGCCAGCAATCGCTGGTCCTAGCTGCAGCTTTCCCTACGTAGACAAGAAGGTGACACAGATCCCGTCTAAATATGACAAAAAGTTGCCTACTTTGATGTGTTGGGGACACCCCCGGTTAATCAGTCGTCAGTCCTAAGGACCCATGTGGAACCCGCCATAAGAAGCTTCATAGAAGTCCAAGATGTACAGTCAGGATATAAGAGAATAGACCTGAACAAATGGTTGAAGGCTATGCCAATAGCCACACTCGAGGATCCCCTAATCAAGCAATATGTTAATCCACATGCTGCAGCTAAAGCTAGAATCAAGCTTGACAAGCTCAAGCACGGCAAGTGGGCGAGCACCATGCATAGTCTGCAGCAATACATTAGTAAACTCTTTGCTACTCCTGATATGGAGATAACTGCGCAGTCTTGCTTGGATGTGATTAAAGGTACGGTTCCTTCTACTGTAACAAATCGCCTGGGGCTCAAACTTGCGGAATATACAGATTGGCTTTCCCTCATGCGGGATTTAGTCAAGCTGGAGGCACAAGACCTCCCGGGTGGATGCGGTCACAAAAAGACCACCAGCCGCAAACGGCTTCCGGACAGCAACCGTTTTGCAGTGCACGATCAACTTGAGGTTGACGAGGAGGCCTTGGCAGAGGACCCTTCTCTTGGTGACGATCAAAAGCAAGATTGCGAGGTATCTTGCTCTTCGTCAGCCCATGAGTCCAACTATGTAGATGATGATGAATCAATGAATGGCTTTAAAAAGAATGCCTTCAAAAGTAAAAGGCCGAGGAACTCAGTGAAAAACAACACTAACACCATTCACCTCCCCAAGGGAGCAAAGATTCCACCCAAACCGGAGGATCTTGCCACAAAACCATGGGTAAATCTCCGGATTAGTGAAATTTGGTGGAAACACAGGATGAAGAAAAGGGTTTGCCTGCATTGCACCAAACCAGGACACTCAATCCAACAGTGCTTCAGATTGCAGCTGGGAAACCAGCAAAGGGGTTAGAGACATTATCAGCACACTCTACAAAAAGAGAGGCTGAACAAGTAAGTGCAGGTCCTTCACCAGACTCTAATCCCACTCAACAACCCTCTCTTGAGACCCCATCTGATGCTGATTCCAAGGCTGAGAAATTGCATATCCTCTACAAGGACCCTTGGGTGGAGTCGAAAGAAATTGACTTTCATGCTCTCTTGTTGCGTTGGGCTCACATGAAGCAAGAGCGCATGCAAGGGAAAACAAAGTTTTTTTTCTTCAAACTCCGCATTAATGGTCGATACATCCGTGTGCTGGTTGATTGTGGCACAACCGCCAACTACTTCTCACCGACATTTGTAAGGCAAGCTTAGGAATGAAGCAAGTGACATTGCAGAATCCTTCTCGGACCCAAGTGGGCAACCAAAAGGTTGTCACATCTACGCATGCAGTCAAAGGTGTGCGCACTACCTTTAATGCAGACCGCACAATCACACATGAGTTGAACTTCTATGTCCTTGATAAGTGTTCCTTCGACGCGGTTAGTGGCTTGGGCTGGTTGCAAGCCCAATGTGAAAGAACCACGTGGAACGACTCATAATTCATGGTCAAAGATACCATGTGGATCGAGCGTCCAGTCCTCTTGGACGAGCCACACGAGTCCCAAGTGGCTTTTCTCAATGCAATGGAATTATGCAAAATGTGGCACAGGTGCAAAGTTGATGAGCAAATGTATGTAGCCTTTGTTAGGCCATCTCATGTACCTTCTATTTTTGTTGTACATAATGGTTCTACTTTGCATACCGTTTCTACTTTCAATACAACTACTTCTACCTCTACTAAATTTACTTCTAGTCCAAACGGTTCTACTTCAAATCCTGTTGTTTTGGCTACACCTATGCAGTCCGATATGCTTGCACCCAATTTTGATGATCCACCTCCAAAGATCTCATCAAAGATCCGTAGTCTTCTCAACCGATTCCCTGAAGTTTTGGCCGAACCACATGGAGTTCCTGTGCGTCCAGTCCAACACAAGATCGAGTTGATAAAAGGTAGCACTCATCCAAAGGGTTGTGTTTATCGAATGGGCTCATGCGAATTGGCGGAGTTGTGAAGACAGATCAATGGCATGCTTGAAAAAGGTTGGATCAAGCCAAGCAAATTCGAATTCGGTGCCCCAGTTTTGTTTGTTCCTAAGAAAGGAGGCAAACCACGGATGTGTATTGATTACTACGGACAACATAGAATAAGAAAGAATGCATACCATTTGCCACGCATCGATGATCTGCTTGACACTGCAGGTGGATGCAAGGTCTTCGGCAAAATCGACCTCAAGTCTGGTTACCATCAGCTTGAAGTCGACCCCGTTGACCAGCACTAAACTGGATTCAAAACTCGCGATGGGCTGTACGGATTTACCGTCATGCCCTTCGGTCTCACGAATGCACCAGCCACCTCCCACGGTCTCATGGACAAGGTGTTTTGCAGTCAGATCAATCGATTTGTTGTTGTTTATTTGGATGACATACTAATCTTCAGCAAGTCGATGGAGGAGCACATGAGACACCTCGAGGAAGTGTTGCAAATCCTTAAGAGTGCGCAACTCCATCTCAACTTAGAGAAATATGAGTTTGGGAGGGACAACGTCATCTACCTTGGACATTTGTTGTCCGTTGCAGGCCTAGAGCCTGAGGCAACCAAAGTCGAGGTCATCCGCAAATGGCCTCAACCAGCAAATGTCTGAGAGTTGCGTTTTTTTCTTGGTCTTGCGTCATACTACCGTAAGTTTGTGCCCAAATTTTCTATCATCGCCAGTCCACTGTCCAAATTGACAAGCAAGAATGTGTCTTACACATGAGATGGGGAGTGCACAGCCGCCTTCCAACCATTGAAGGAGACCTTGGTTAGTCATCCGGTGCTCCGCATTGCAGATCCCAAACCTACATTCGTAGTAACTACGGATGCGAGCTTGTACGAGATCGGCGCAGTGTTGCAGCAAGATGATGGTGACGGCCTACGTCTGCTTGAGTACTACAGCAAATGCATGCCCGGTCACAACGTAGCTGCCTCCACCAACATACCAGAACTCTATGCCTTGAGAGAGGCATTAGATCATTGGAAACACTACCTCTCGGGTCTCCATTTCAACATGTTATTAGACCACAAGACTTAATTCATCAACTACATTGACGCGCTAGCTGCATGAGATTTATCCGTATAATTTTGAACTTGAACACAAGAAGGGTTGTTACAATCTCATTGCGGATGCTTTGTCTCGCCACCCTGAGTACATGACATGCCTTGTCGGCTCCTATCTCCGTAAGAAATTGAAGAAGGAACTAGTTGAGCATATTGCCAAGGACCTGGAGCTCAGTCCCATCCTTGAGCAGATCCAAACTCACCCTAACAGCCTGATTTCCACGAGTTTGAAGGTTTGTTCTTCCGACATTGTAGAAAGTACAACCGATTGTGTATACCCAACCATGAGGCTATTCGTACTCGCTTCTTGGACTTGACTCATAGCCGGAGTGGACACTTCGATTTTGAAAAGACATACAAAAGTCTGTTCCAAAAGTTTGTATGGCCTGGGATGAAAGGAATGGATCGAAAGTTTGTGGTTGAGTGTCAAAGGTGTCAACGCATCAAACCATCCCGGCAAAAGCCCTATGGGCTGTTGCATCCTCTTCCTATACATGATGGCCCCGCTGAGTCTGTCTCCATTGACTTCACGGACATGGGAAAGAAGAGCAGGAACGGATACTCGCAAGTAATGGTGATCGTTGACCGCTTTTCAAAATTTCTGAATTTGATTCCATTGCCACCTCACGCCTCAACTGACCTTGTGATCGAGGAATTTAACATGAGATACATTTTGCAATATGGTTCCCTGAAGACTCTTGTGAGTGACTGGGACACTAGGCTCATAAGTGCAGATTGGAAGGGGTTTACCTCTCAGATCTATGACATCAAACTCAAGATGACATCTGGTCAACATCCCAAAGCCACTGGATTGGCCGAGGAGATCAACCAGACTGTGATCCAACTTCTCCGAACTCTAATTGTGCCTGATCATAACTCTTGGGATGAGGATTTGCCGATTGTGCAAGGGTTGTACAACAACTCCTTACACTCCTCCACCGGAATGACACCTAATCGGTTGCACCTCAGATGGCAAGTTCGCAATCCCCTATCCTATCTATTTCCTGACCCGACACGTGGCCTAACACCTGGCCAGCCAGGCTACAGCGCTAAGTTTGATCGCTTGCTCAAAGTTGCTGTTGCAGCTATGCAAAGGTGACGCAGTGCCATGATTAAGCATGCCAACAAGAAGCGTCAGCCTGCACCTTTCACAGTGGGAAGCTACATCTGGGTCTAAAAAAGGTGTATCACGAAAGCTTTTTCCTCAGTGTTACGTTCCGTGGAAGGTGCTGAACCAGGTAGGGGATGATTCATTCGATCCTTCTTATACGATTGACGTGCCTGCTCATTTGCTCATGTAACCAGTCTTTCGCGCATCGAAGTTGTTTCCGTATGCATTACCTGAAACTTTTCTGTATCGAGAATCGATGATCCCTCATGCAATCAATGGCGGTCACGAGATTGATAGACTTGTCGAACACAGTGGAAAAGGGAAAAACGGACAATACAAAGTTCATTTTCTGCATCACCCATTAGATGATTTTTATTGGATTTCCAAGAAACACTTGCTGCAGAGTGCCCCGCGAGTCGTCAAAGCATATGAACGTCTGATTGTCTCTGAACAGCAACCTAAATTCACCGCTACCCTCACTCCTAAGGAACATACCCGATCTCTCTTTGCCATGTACACTTATGATTCGTCATGCAGGGACTCTGAGAGAGTTACTCGCTTGAAGGGACCTCGCTCTTGAGGGGGGGGTAGTGTAATGACCCGCCATAACACAAACTGAGAACACTGCTGATTTCTGAGTTCTGCCGATGGAGTGGATGCCTTGCTGAGATTCCCGCATTCTGCTGAGTTTTCTAAGTCTGTGTATGCGTGCTTGGTGACCTGCATGCCTGTCTGAGTGCTTGTCGGCATGAGTGTGTGTGTGACCCGCAAGGGTACTTGCTTGTTCAGGAGGCCCGTAGGGCCGAGACTTACCTGTGGCTGTGACATTGGGTTGCAGCAGGGAAAACACTTAGTAGCGGAGCAAGGGGCCCACAACACTTAGAGCAGCGAAAAAACACTCAAGTAGCAGGTAGGCCGGTAGCGCACCAAGTAGAAGTAGATGTACGGGTACTCGCGGCCGAGCAGAGGAAGACAAAGTTGGCATTTTTAGAGGCCCAGTAGCAGTAGGCTAGGTCTAGGCGGGTACCAGTCCATCCAGTCTGAGTCTAGGGCCTGTACGGGCAATATCAAAGTCTGCAATGATGTTTCCCTCCAAAAGGGAGGAGGTACCGGTTGCTTGGGAGGCCGAGCGGCCTGGAAGTCACCGCCCAGGAGGCAAGTAGGCCGCTATATCTTGAGGCTGAGCCAAGAGCCCAGCCTCCTTCTTCGGTGTGCAAGTATGGCAACACACTGCTGGAGCGCTGGCTGAAGGAGCGCTGGGTACTACAGCGCTGCTGGGAGGAAGAGGGCCAGGAGCTCTCACCTCGGCTGTGGTGGAGCTCTACCGGTAGGAGGAGGGAGAAGAGGACTGAGGAGGAGAGTGGCAAGGTACCTACCTGGCTATGGTGGACACCATCTTCATCACCTTGATAGGCGCTGCATCTGGAAGGCCCCAGTTCGGGTAGTGCCGCACCAAGGAAGCTCGGGACAGAGTCAGGCACGGCGGCTTAATGAGCAGCGACATAGCTGCTTTGGGATGTCCTTTGGACAGGAGGGCAGAGCCCTCAGTAGTCCACCATAGCCTCGGCCTACATGAAGAGGAAGAGGAAGGATGGTCCTGGCTATGGTGGACATCATGTTGTGCCTGCAGTAGAAGAGGGATTCGGACATTGATTCTGGTTCAGCCATTCAACATTGCTATTGTTATTTCTGATTTGAATAAGAGGGGAGGAGATAAGGAGGAGGAGAGTGGTTGGCGAAGAAGAAGAGCATTATCATTGGTCTATGCTGGTGTACATCATCTTCTTCTTCTTTCTTTCTTCTTCTTCTGTTTTTTTCCCTCTCTCTCCTCTCAAGCTCATTCATTTCTTTTTGAAATTAGACAGCACCGTACTTTCTGATGAATGTGTACTTCGAAATTGGCCAGGATCGTAACAATGGTATTATAACGGCAGGTTGGTCTAGTAATTCCAAATGTGTTTTATTAGGAGCACTATGATCTGTTGCTCAAATGGTTTCTTCCTGATCGTAACACTCCGTGCCAGGACAAAAACCAAACACTTGCGCACCCATAGGCGGTTAAATTGAACAGAAGTGTTCTCGAATACTCAAATCTTCTTGATATAATAATTCACCACAATAATAAATTGAGTCAAGAGTTAAACTGATAGACCATAGTAAGACATTCTAGGCCAAAAGCGCAAAGCATCATTAGTATAGGCTTTCCATCTTCATATGCTACATGAAGGGACAGTTCTCTATCGGGTCGTGCCAATATGATAGCAAGTGACACTAATAGCGCGCATCGCACATGTCCATGTTTTTTCTTTCTTTGTTTAATAACAAACAACCCACTGCTCATATCTGTGTGCTCATTGATCCAGTTCATACCTGGTGACAACACTCCGTCAGGGTAATAACCGGCAAAAACGGCACAAACCCACACATCCATTAAATTAGCTAAGCAAATGACTAACCCACATCCAAATTGAGAAACAGGCTATGAATTTCGAACAGCTCATTGATCCATTAAAGCCTAACCCGATACCCAAACCCAATTTCATATTAGCTCTTCCTCCTTTTTTTCCCCGAAGCATCCATCCACCGACATTATTCTATGCGGTAAACAACAGTTACGGGTGCGTACCACAGACAGCCACAAGGCAGGCACAACCACTTTTGTGCTATAATTATTCCACTCACATACCACAACAACAGTCAATTTCCTCTACCACACACACACAAACCTCCTAATGAGTCGTCTAACGTACGACAAAACAGTCCGTCACTGCTACCCTTCTTCTGTGGAGGTTAGTGTTCCGCGCACACACACACACACACACACACACACACACACACACACACACACACACACACACACACACACACACACCTGCCTTTTTCTGTGGAGTTGTGTTCATCAGCACGCATAACACTTACACAGACAGAGATGGTGGTTGCCTATTTCCATGATCGAAGAGAAAGCAGCAGATGGCCTCGGCATGAAGAAGTAAGAAGGAGAAGGGAAAGAAGACAGGAGGAGGGGATAAGATGGAAAACTGCAATCCAACGAAGAGCGAACAAGTGGTTTAGGGAGGAATGAAAGGAAGATGAGATGGAGGTGGACGGCAATGGGTGGTCATAGTGGTTGGCGTGGGGGGGNAGGGAGGAATGAAAGGAAGATGAGATGGAGGTGGACGGGGGGGGGTGGTCATGGGGGGGGGGGGGGGGGGGGGGGGGGGGGGGGGGGGGGGGGGGGGGGGGGGGGGGGGAGGGATGGAACAGAATGATGGAAGGCAGAAGGAGGAGAAGCAAACCTTGCTTCTATGTGCCCATCCTCTCTGCAGGAGGATGCAATCTTCTCCTCACTTTTCCCCATCCCTTCTTCTCGCCCTTCTTTTAATTTGTACAGCTTCCCTCCTCCAGCTCCAGTTCACAGCAGATTTTATATTCCACACCCTTCAACTGTTTGTTCATCACCTCCATCGTATCCCCCCTGCTCAACAGGTCTTCACTTCGATCTGGCAATTCATGACAGCCATGCAAACCAACAAAGTGCCCCTACCGTTACTCCACCGTTACTCCACCTGAGGTCCAGACACGTCAATCACCTTTAGAGAGCTCCTCGTTATATACACCATTACTAGCACCATTACTACAGTCTTCCCCCGAATACAACGTACGGTCATTATAGCTGTATCTAGACTGAAAGATGCCTCAAATACGGCTATAATGACCGTGCGTTGTATTCGGGGAAAGACTGTAGCAATCTCCGTGCGGGCTTTCCCCGGACGGAATTGGCAAGAGGAGAAATTAGATAAGTGTGTAGTACAAAACCGTTCTTCAACAATTTCAGAAACGCAAACAAAAAAAAAAAGAGTTACAAGCAATTCGGTATTGGAAAAAGAAGCACAAGGTACCAAGGGGAGTCTCCCGGGATAGCCGCACTCGACATCTCTCGTCCCCCCCACGGGGATATTCCTTGAAAGACATATTATGCTTGCCGGGGATAAGCAACCGGACTGGCGCCCGCCACGAATAGAAGGGCCTGCGTGTGTGTGTTTAAGAAAAAAAAAACAAGAAAAAAGCAGCACAAAATAACAATCTGTACTTGTCACCAAACAAGATTCTGCAGTGACCTTGTTCTATATGCATTGAGGGTGGACTGAGAGCTTTTGGGTGCGAGAAGTAGACAGGAAATGAAAGTTTTTCAGATATATGCCGCGGGGGTAAGGCGGGGGGAATGCTCTCTCCCACGAATCAGCATAGGTAGGCAGGAAATGAATGCTTTTGCTTTCCATGCGGCCAGGGGGGGGGGGGGGAGGGG